>BMAV01020601.1:66682-81152 GCA_019973955.1 Trichonephila inaurata madagascariensis | reverse complement strand
TTAGAATCATATTTGACAATCATTATTTTGAATCATGATTGATGATCTTGATTTTGAATCATGTTTGCCGATCATTATTTTGAATCATGTTTGGCAATCATAATTTTGAATCATGATTTTAAACGAGGATCAAATATATATAGCGATAATTAAACTTATTCAACTTCTAACTTTCCTAATTTCCATACCTTGAAACATAAAAAAATCAAAAACTCGTTTAATTAAATGCAAAATACGCCCCATCCTATCACAACTCGGGGACAGAATTGGGATTTGAATTATGACTTAACATTACTATTACCATCTTTAAAAGCTAAAGCTTTAAAAATATTAATCATTTACAAATTTTAATGTACACGAGCACTGTAATGAAGTAAGAGGGGTATTTTTGCCATGCAATGCATTTAAAGGAACACAATATCAAGAATTTAAATATTTATAATTCAATAAAAATTTAATATAATAGATAGTGTATTTCACAATATTCAATATTATTGTGTTGAAAAATTTCAGGGGATACAATTTAAATAAGATGATATTAATGAGGAATGAAAGAATTAAAAAAAAATAAATAAAAAACAGCATTGTTCTGAATCTTGATGCGGGAGACATGTCTATGAATTCAAGACCGTATCCAATATTGCGTACTTTTAATTCCATTCATATGTATTAGGTTAGGGAAAAAGAAATCCTTTATTTTTGCGTGAAATTCAAGACTTCATTTAATATGTTTCAGATTTTCCGATTTGGGTCAAATATGCACCGTTTTGTTGTATAATTTGTTGCCATTTTAAAAATAGCTTCATAACGCCTCTATCGTAGAAGTCTGTGTTCTTATTGGTGTAAAACCTCGAGTAATCGATTTTCACAATTTCTTATCACTCAGGAAGTTTTACAATACAAGAAAAACGTGTTAATCGCTTGGTGCCAGGTCTGGACTATATGGTGGACGCACTAAAACTTCCCAATTAAGCTCTCAGAATTTGGGAGAGTCACTACAGATTGTATGGCCTAGCGTTGTCCTGATAGAACACAACAACTCTTCTGTGGGCCAATTCTGGCCGCTTCTGGTGAATCTCTAGCTTCAAACGGTCCGGTTGTTGATAGTAGAGATATGAATTTAGTGTTTGGTCACACGGAAGCAAATCATAATAAATTATTCTTTTCCAGTTCCACCAAATACACATTAGAAACTTCCTGGTCGTTAGTCCTCGTTCGTCCACCGTTTGAGCTGCTTCACTGCGCTTTCACCACGATTATTTTTGCGCAATATTTTCGCATTGGATCCATTTCTCATCCCCAGTTACCACCCGTTTAAGAGATAAGTCGATTTCATTCCGTTTGGATAAGGCTTCGTTGATGGAAATTCGATCCATCATGCTTTTTGGTGTTAATTGGTGTGGCACCCAAACATCGAGCTTCTTTTTGAATCCAACTTCGCGCAAATGGTTTAAAACTGTTTTATGGTCAATCTTCAGCTCTTGGGTGATACTAGGACTACCAACATGCTGGTCAATTTCGATTATTTCTGTGATTTTATCAACATTTTCGAGGACGATCCTGCCTGTGTGAGGTGCATCTTTAACATCAAAAATGCCTGAACGGAATCGACGAAACGAAAATTGCACGTAATTAGCTGTTACAGCGTCGGCACCATAAACACCATTCACAATTTCAGCCACCTGGCTTGCATTTTCGCCTTTATCAAAGAAAAACTGTAAAATGTGCCGAATTTTCTCTTTGTTGATTTCCATTTTTAACACCCTGTAACTCACAACTGAATGGACCAAACAAGAAAAAAGCAAGAAAATTTTTTTAGTGTAAAATGTCACTTTAGCAACGAGTGTAAATTTGAAAATTTTTTATTGATACTTCATGAGATATCGACACTACAGCCACCTACCGAAAAAATAATGCATTTCTTTTTCCCCAACCTAATATTATATATTTTAATCACATAAAATATCGTAAAATCTGATGGGTACACTATTTCAAAAGCAATTATCTGAATTCATTTTGCGTTACTTATGCGTTACTTATGTATGCGCTTGTGTGTATTAAATATGCTTTTAATTAAGGTGACCAATTGTCCTCCTCTTAGGTGGATAGTCCTTCTTTTATAGATTCTGTCCTTCCTCAAAAAGTGTCTTCCTTTCCAATATTGAAACTAATATTTTAATTTCCGTATTCAGAGATGGTAAGCCGAACTAATGCGCGTCATGTGTCAGTACAAAATATATATTATCTGTGATATTAATGTATTTTGTACATAATCAGGCATCTATTTTCCACAAAACGATTCAAAAGATTGATGGCGAACATATTTCAGCTACAGAAGTTAGTCAGTTTGAACGATTTCGTCCTTCAATAAAAATCATGGTTTGAAGAAAAATTTATTCCTTTTAAAATAAAAAGAAAATTGTCAAACTCAAATTTGTCAAGAATCAAATCTATGCATGACGGAAAAATTTACCATAGCAAAACTTTTACCAAAAATGTTTCCAATATGTTGAAGAATGATCTGAAACAAATACCAGAGAAAATAACAGTTTTCGAAAGTGTTTTTTTTTCTGACTTCATTGCTGGTAAATTGGACAGATATAGAAAATAGTGTGTTGAGTTTTTATCGAAAGAAGTTACTTATATAAAAACCGATGACAATAGTCTGTTTGATAAATAAGAAGTCTGAATGTATATTTAAATTCTGATAAATTAGAACAATGAGAAAATCAGCATGTTGAAATTGATAAAAGATGGGTAGGAATATTTAACCATTTCAAAACAGAATTCATTTCATATGAATTTAATTATTCTTATTGAATTTACATTGTGCTGCCAAGGAACCAAAGTAGCAGTTGAAAAGAGTTTTTTCAATTGGTATGATTTTTGGACAAATGAGAAATCAAGATTGAAAGTTGATAATTTTACTATAGCACATACCATAAATATCAACATGAACGATATTTCTTGCTCCAAAATTTCCAATAAATTAAAAAATTATCTATTGACAAAAAAATATATATTGTTTAAGTAAATAATAAAAAACGGTGTAAGCGTAATTTGTGTATTTTTGTGTGGATTAATAAAATGATTCATGTATTTACGTTGTAATTTTTATCTTAAATTTTTCGTCCTTATTTTTAATGTAAAAAAAAATTGGCCACCTTATTTTAATACATTTTAATTGCCTAATAAATGTATATATTAGGCAATTGAGATAAGATATTAGGAAATTGAGATATCAATAATATATATTTTCAGAATATTTAGACTGACATAATTCCTGAAAGGATAAAGCTAGAATAAAATAAGTGTTTATCAAAGACGCACACTATATACAGTGGGACCTCTATATAATGAAGTCGCTGAATCCCGGACAAAAGTTCGTTATATGGAAAATTCGCTATACAGAGGTTCATCTTTCAAATTTCTTTACAAATCACATAAAAAATATTTTAAATTCATAAACACTATACGTACACTAATTATTCACTCCTTTTAGTAAATTAATATATATATATATCTTACTTATTAAAAAAAGAAAATAAAAGAAAGAAAGAAAAATTGCAAAGAAAGTTTCTTGACGCTTTTATCCACTTCCTGAAGAATTAGTTTTTTTCTTTGATACTCATGCTCTTATGTTTTGACATTTGCGAGCTACTAGAAACGAAATTACCAGTACAGCTGATCAACACTACAAATGAACGGAGACTAGTTAAAGGACACGAGACAACTCCATTGAGGGTGAAAGGGAATATCGAAGATGTTTCCAGTGCACTGGATAATGGGGGGTTAAAGGTTGCACTTCTTGGATGCACTTCTCCATTGTCTCGGCGAGTTAGGCACTTAATAAAACCAGTTCAAGATTTATGATCATCATAAAATGTGTTAAAAGAGAGAATAATTTGAAATGGCGAGAAATACTTCAAAAATAGGGAGACAAAAAAATTGAATCACAAGAGGAAAAGTTCGTTATATATTGTAGAAAATGCACTTCGCTATTGGGAAGTTATTTTACGAAGAAAATGGTGAAATGTTCTTGGTTCCAGGAAAAATTCGCAATATAGAGGTTCGTAATATTTAGGTTCGACTGTATTTAACTATGAATTAATTAAAAACAGGCAGATAATTTAATCAATTGTGAAAAATATACAAATTGTTTAGTTTAATCAATATAACCTGAAATGACTTTGATATAATTAATAAGAAACTTATTTAATTTAATTTGATAGAAATAATATTAAACTTTTTTTGATTGAATTTAATAATACACATTTACTCTCACAAAAATATCCATATTATTATACTTTTCTTTTTATAAAAATGTTAAGAATAATACAAATTTTGTAATTTCAATGCCTTTGTTTTAAACTTATATGTGTTAATTTTTTTTTAAAAAAAAATGGTTATTTTTCCTGAAATAATATAAAATACTTTAATTAGGAATCTTATTCGGTTTGACGAATGGTATTGCTTCACTTACTGGAATCATAGCACCCAATATGGTTGGAGCTTTCACAGCGAGTGGGGTAAGCATTCAGTTACATTTGAAAAGATTCTGTTTATTTTGAAGATTAATATTTTTTTATTGCTGCAACTAATCTTTATTGTATAGCATTGTTTAAACAATATTATGTTTTACATGTCTATTTTTAGAAAAATAATACTAATTTCTACTCGTTGTATAGATACATATGCGTCATATTAAGAACCAAATTTTTTTAAGGTATCCGACTACGTTCGGAACCGTGATTTTGCAAAAGCGAGTAAATGGATAATATTTATTATATTTAGTGTCACTTAGATTAGAATACATGTATACAAATGTTTTAAGGACATTATGACAAAAAAATTATTTAAATACAATATTTTGGCAAAAATTTAACTTAGAATAACCTTTTTTCCAAATGTTCTCCTTTTGTAAAGAATGCTTCTATTGTGTATTAATATTTTGCCTGTATTCAGCTCAGACCTCTCTACAGAGGCTCAACTAGAATTTTTTAAATGCATAACTCGGAAGTCGGTTTATCCATGTTTTACGAAAACCGAAGGGAGAAATTTTAAGAAAATACGCCGATAATTATTTCAAATAGTTGTAACTCTGAGAATAATTTGAATTTTTCAAAAATCATAGTTGAGCCTCTGTACAGAGGTCTGAGCTATATACAGGCAAAATATTAATACAATAGAAGCATTTTTTACAAAAGGAGAACATTTGGAAAAAAGGTTATTCTAAGTTAATTTTTTGCCAAAATATTGTATTTAAATAATTTTTTTTGTCATAATGTCCTTAAAACAATTGTATACATGTATTCTAATCTAAGTGGCACTAAACATCATGAAAATTATCCATTTATGCGCTTTTTTAAAATCATGATTCCGAACGTAGTCGGATACCTTAAACAAAAACAATATAACAGCAATTAATATTTAAAATATTTAAAAATTAGGAGCTATAATTTTGATCAAAATATTTTTGCTTATTTCCTTCAGTAATAAATTATTGGAACGGAATTATTAGAAATAAATTTCCTTTCTATTGTCATTTTATATTTATTTATTTAATTATAGAAACTATTGTTAACTCTTTAAGCAATGAAGCATGAAAGATTTTGTCCTTTTTCATCATATTTACAAATTTAGTTTTTAAAATAAAACTTTTTTTTGCGCAATAAATTAGAATGTGTGTATTATACCGATCACGGGAATTGACAATAGTTTTACAACGCGTATTTATTTATTTAACACTCAACTTTTTTTCTCAAAGCATTTTACAAAATTTTTCAATAATCAATTGATGTTTGGAGTGTTGCTTCACTTTCCACAATTTTTTTTTTTTACTTTTCCCCCGAAAAATATGTGTTTTCAACCACATCTAACTGCAACTTTTTTTCTATGTGTGCAATAAATAACTAAGAATATGTGTATTGTACCAATAACCATGGATTATCAACCATTTTGCTTAGCATGTTTATTTATTTATCAGATACATATTTTAATTTTTTTTTTATTTATCGTCAGAGGATATTGCTTAATGTTTTAATTACGAAATGAACTTTTAAGAAGTGTTGAGTCACTTTTAGTAATTATTTATTTTATTTAAAAATTGGTTTTTGATTAACGAATGCCACATGCAACCACAATTTAATTGTTTTATTTGTGCTAAGAATTAAAATAACTGTGTTATTCCTGTCAAATGGATAACCAACATTTTTTAAAGAATTACACAAGAACATTTTCAAGAATTTGTCTTATTTATATTTTAACTTATTTTAAAGATAAAATGATAGTTCAGTAATTTAGGATTCTTTCAATGCTTAAGTAAAGTTTATGTGAAGAGAAGGATTACGAAGGCCTCTCTAAAAGGAGAAAATTGCGTTGAAAAAAATTATAGTTAAAAAAACTATAGAAAAAAAAAACCTTTTAAAGTTAATCGAACTTAGTTGTAACTTAATATTTTAGTCACTGAATCTGGAATTAGTCGCCATCAAATCTGGAAATGGATATGAAATTAGTCACCAGATGCGGGATGGGATCTGAAAATGGGAAATCGTTAATCAATGGAACAAAATTATTAAATTATGAAATTATATGGACAAGCGAGCCAAATTTCAAATTAATCTGGCCTCTTACAGTGGATAAAAATTGAATTCTAAGATTCCGCTTCATACAAGTGAAGCTTATAAAAGTGCGTTAATTAAAAAAGGTTTAAAGTCTTAAACGTAGAATTTGAAAATGCATATTTTATTTTAATTTGGAATTGATGAATAGTTAAATAATTCTATAACTAAGTTCTTCAACTATACACAAATATACAAACGCACGCAGTGTTAGAATAAAGTCTTATCATTATGGTTTAATTATGCTATAAGAAGAAAAATAATTGAACTTATTTTTTAAAAAAAATAATTGAAAATTCTTATTAGTAATTTTTAACAATTTTTCATTGCAAAGGTCAGTTATAATATACACACGATATAAATCTTTCTTTTAAAAGAGTATTATTCAAAATATAACTGCATTTTTGTGTTTTATAATTCTTTCAGAAAAGTCTCGTGTAAACTTTCACACTTAAAAAGAACGCATTTTAATTATATTTAGAGTTATTTAGATTAGTAATGATGCTGTAATATTAGTTCATTTAATGAATTATTTAAGATACTATTAAAGTGCTATACTAATATTAATGTATTGTATAAAACATAAAAACTATACTGCATTTATGAATAATTAAATTTTATTTCATTAATAAATCACTTAACTTTATCTTATTAATCAATTGTTTAATTTTAATAATAATTTAATTGTATCGTATTAAATAATTATTTAATTTTATTGCAAAAGTGAATCAAGGAACTATTTTTAGATAAAAACTTTCTTATTTTTTCCTCAGGGCACCAGAACGAATTGGAACAAGGTTTTCTACGTTACTGCAGGGATCTATTTTATTGCCTCAACCATTTTTAACTTACTCGTTTCAGCTGAATTACAAGACTGGAATACAAAGAAAGTTTCAGAAGAGAAGTCAAAAACTGTTGAGACAAAAAGTTAACACTTTGTGTTAAATGCGTGATTTATCTTTCGCATTTAAATGCATTTCTCGATGAGCTTCAAACTTAGTTTAAAATACTATACATTTTTACAATGCAGTTATCATTAAGAATCATCCATTTGTAACTATAGTAACTAAACCTGATTGGTAATAAAATTTTGTTTAGTTATTTTAAACACTGTCTTAAGAGAGTCATAATGTATGCAAAAGCAATAAAAGTGAAAAAACCATAAATTGCACGGGAATATTATTGTTGAAGTGTGTGCGTGTGACTATTATTTCACTGTTGTTTGAAATGTTGTAGTAGTGTAAGGAGAAACCTCCAGTTAGATAAATCAGATTATTCACTTATGCACTTTAGACATTAGGTTATATAATTGCCCTTATTAATACAGTAGTTGCAGCCCACAGAACTTGCATTTTGCAATGGATAACCGGCCCATGTAGACATCTTCGGTAATGAGCAGGCTGATAACCTAACCAAGGAGGCCTGAAACTCCCCTCAACTTTCCAACAGCCTTATTCTTACTGATGCAGATGCAATAGCCAGACATAAACTGACCTCCCATCTAGTTAAGAAGCACTGCCTTCCATACCTTAATTGTAGCCTTGTAATTTCAAACACCATAGCCAGAATACGTACAAAATACTTCAAAGGGATGAAAGTATCCCCTGATGGCCACAGAAGTTATAATACTTGTCCTCGCTGTCCCGGCTTTGAAATTTCTCTTAACCCTATTTTTAACTGTCCTATATTGGCTTAACTCCACAATATAGACCTAAGCCCCATAAACCATCAATTGCTTTATTCTCCAAAGATCGTCTGTATAGCAAAGGCCGTATTGGACGCCTTCGGCGTCATTTGATTTCACTACGTGGACGAACCTAGCACTGCATGGACAGAGAACATCAAAAACATACATTAGAAGAAGCGCTTGCGGTTTTGGACTAATTTTTCATACTCAAGAATTCGACAAAATGAATAGTTTCTTAATCCTGACATGATATGCTTTGATATCTAAACTTTGACAATTAATAATAGATTTAAAAGATAAATAATAACAAAAGATAAATTTTTAAACAGATAAATAATAACAAAATCCACATTTGCTGTTTTTAGTGTAGAGTAGATTCCATTATTTAAAAAAATGAAGTTAATACTCATTGTATTAGAATTCAAGCGCTTAATTTAGAGCTTACAAATCAAATTAGACTGCCTTTAAATCTTATTAAAGGTAGTAAAATTTTCCATTCATATAAGTCTAAAAAAACCGTCATAATTTACACATATACTAGCGGCTCTTACAAAGGGGTAATGGATTTTTAACGGACCTTGCGCAGATGTGTCAGATATCTAAAGAATATAAGTGTTGTTTAGGGATACGAAGACAAAATATTTCGTTGTATACGTATACAATAGCCAAGGCTCAAATGAACAGTACACTTAGATAGAATAATAAAGTACTCGTATTTTCATGTGCGTCTTGAATGCTAAATTCTTACTTTATGACAAAGAGAGGCTTAGAAAATAGAACATATATATCAGGGTTCGAGGAACTTATGCTATCAGTCTCAAAGAACAAGACAGTTCGTCAGGAGCATTGGAAACTTATTGTCAAAAAACAATCCATAGAAATGCAGGATACAACAGTAAAACGTGCAAAATAATTTCCGGAAGGTCTTTCCACCTTCTAGCAAGCAACATTCAATCAAAGTAACTCTTCAACAGCTCAAGACAAAACTATTAATTTTCGGCGTGTGACTCCCTGTTCGGCCGAACGGATCTTTCGAGAAAAGATCCACTTACGTCATAGATTATGATATTAACAGATTTCTCCAGCAGTTATCAGAAGCATCCATAAGATCGTCAAAAAGGATGCCAACTTGGCTCTATCGCCAACATTTCACCATCTTTTGAATCGTTATTATAATGGAAGGAAAAGCGTTGCTTGCGAATATTTTACATTTTATAAATACAACAGAAAGTAATATTAACGTATTAAACACCCAGATATAAATGAATTGAACTATTTTGAGCATTTATTAGACAAAATTCGTAACAACACACACACACACACATATATATATATACACTGTTAGCCCTTTATGGTTAAAGAATGGTCAAATTGCATAAAAATTATTTAATCTTTAGGCTTGACTGCTTCTTCATTAAAAACGTTGCACGTTGGCTAGATTCAACATTCGTACTGTTGTCAATCTGGCAAAGCAAAACAGTTACAAAAAAATTATCTCCAGATTTACTAGAATAGTTAAAAAATAACAACAAAATAATACTTATAATTATGAAAAAAAATTCAAAAAATATGTACAGTTATTACTAACATTTTATCCGTTACAACACTATCACTTAACATTTTATTGCCCCTTTAAATATTATAAATTATATCCTTTTCTATCATATCTGAGCAAAAAAAAAAGTTTATAGTCATAATTGTGCATGAGTATGTCGTGAATCGCGTTCAGAATTTTAACAATGACACTAAAAAAAATCTGTTGTTTACACTAGAGATAAGAAATTTTAAACATAGGTCATTACCGAAAAGGCGCCATTTGTTTTATCATACTTGTGACAATTAAATACTATAAAAAAATTAATGAAAAAATGTTTTATTTCGTTGATTTGGTTTTATTTAACCTAAATTCAGTGGCGCAACAACCCATAGAGGGCCAAGGCCTACTGTGCCCATTTAAGTTTTTATGACCTTGGGCACTGAGGTGCGTGAGCAGATAATCCAATCAGGTGGCCCAGTGTTTAACTCCCAAGCAAGCTTGATACTTATTTATCGACCCACTGAATGGATTAAAAAAAATCTGCCTTTCCCTTATAATTACAAATATAAGTCAAAATTTAGAATAAAAAATACGAATTTTGGTTTCATATTTAAAAAGTCTTTAATAATTATATTCTGTATTAAACGTCCAACCTCAGAATTATAAAATAAAAGCTGTTTATTTGTAACAGATTGAGTCTTTACTTGTAACAGATTTTTCCTAATTCTAACTAAATACTAATTAGTTAATGTGAAAGCCCTGGAGTTTTCGGATACTATCAAAATTGCTAGTTCATCAAAACATCCCCTATAGAAAAAAATATTTTTATGTTCAACTGATGTAGTTACTGTTAAATTCTGAGATTATTGTTATTCTCTTTATCTCTATCTAAAATAGAAAACTCCAATCAAATTACTTACATTTAAATAATTTGTAACTGGTTTAAAAGGAAAAAAAAGTTACAAGGACTAAATGTTCTTCGGCAAAATACTTTTGTAAAAGAAATTTAAAGTTTTTTAACTAAAGAAATACAATTTGTGCTTATGAGTTTACAGAGAAAAATGGAGAAAGAGCAATTAACTAAATTAACTGAGTGAAGCTGGAAGAGTTCCATTTCGAATGCATTTATGTACATTTCTTTTTCGAAAGCATAACTTTTTTTTGCAATTTTATTGAAATGGGGTTGTCACAGCCAAAGAAACTCAAAATTTGTATCAAAATATGTTTGTGAATAAATGTTTTCTGTTGAACACAATAAAATAAATATCACTCAAAACTAGCAGATATGCACCTGAAATAATCTAATTTTGTTAGCATCTACAAGAGCTTATCTTAATATATAGATGACTTGGTAAAAAAAAACTTCCAAGTTAATTCAAAAGCCAAATTAAATAAGTACTGAATGTTTAATAATTAAATTAAATTAAATGATTCAAATTACTCATTTTTATTTTATACCTAACCTATCTCACTGTACTTGTAAAAAGTTTATTAACAATAAAACCTAAGTTTGCACTAGCGTTTTATTTGTTATATATATTTCAAATTTCGACTACATAGACTTTCATTAAAAAATGTGCTATTTGCTCAAAATTCTCACAATAAGCTTATAAGTAAAAATTTTTCTGTTTTCCATATTTGTTTGCTGGAAAAGTTGAAAGTGTCAAATAGTGGCACTCTTGCCAAAAAAGTTTTAGTTACCCCTGCTTTAGATATATGGATATCACCAATTTCCCACGCGTTTCAAATTAGTACGATAATGAATGATGTGCTGCCATCTTTTAAGCACTTAGAAAACTAAATTGTGATGCGCTAATTATTATCCAACATGAGGAAACAACTTATTACGTAGAAGGTATTTTCTCCCAACAAATATAAAGACAAATAATTTATCTATAAGGAGATTTTTTTTATAACTGAAAAAAATAAAACTCCCTGGTTATAAAAGATAAAATAACAAGAGATCCCGAAAGTTAAATAGAGTATAATACAGTCGAACCTATATACTGAAGGAAGTCGCTAAATCCCGAAAAAAGTTCATTATGTGATTAATTCGATAAAAAGAGATATCTTTTCTACATACTTTATGAGCTTGGTTCCAGAAAAAAGTTCGTAAAATAGAGAGAAACGTAAAATAAAGGTTCGTAAATTGGAGGTCCGACTGTATTTATATATTTGTATTTTTAAAATATTTAATTTTAAAGCAGATGACAAATATATTCGCAAAAAATGAGTCTGATGAGTCCCCTTAAAAATTCTCTTAAAATTAAATTTTTTAAGAGGACCCAGCAAGAAAGTAAGCAATTTTACAGATACTTTCTAATATATTAATATTGAATAATAGTCTAAAATACATTACATGCATCAATTACATTATTTATAATATATTATATATATTCACAGTCTTTTACTTCTCTTTTTCTCTCGCACACACATATATAAATGATCAGATCAAATTTATCTGCTAAAGTAATAAAAAAAAATTATGGTTTTATTAATTCCAAAGAGATCGATTAAAATAAGCAATCAACGAAAAAAACCAATTAATGAAGATAATTGTTCTGAACTATGAATTATCTCTATGCCAAATGCATTTTCAAGCCAATCTGGTGTGAAATAGACACAGTTCTTTGGCTGTAATCTAGATACCCGTGCATTATTATTATCTTGTAGGAAACTAACGGAATGCACCCAGAAAGTTTTGAATGCAGTGCTGGGCACTATCTGTTGTCACCAAATACTATTTACTATCGTGATTATTTCTAATGAATATTTTTCGAAGCACAGTTTAATCAGCAATTAATTTAGTCAATGAATATTAATTTTTTTTCTCTTTCTACGTAAAAAATTCTTCGTGATGCTGTAATAAATGTATTACATATATCGCAACAATGCCAACGTTCAAGTTAAGTCGCTAAGTTGGCAACCCCGAATTCGCATACGTTACAGGAGCTGAATAGGTAACCATGGGCTTTGTGTCAAAAAATGTGGCTAATACGATTTTGATAGTGCATAATTGCAAGCTCTCTCAGAAAAATGTCGCAACGATTGTTTGAACTGGAATCATTGAGTGAGAAGAACGGTGTCGTCTCATACGAAGACTTATTAATTATCAATGGAACTAAATATTCAACTTTCCAGGAAGCTGCAAGAGAAGCAGGTTTATCTAATTTTGAGACTTTCGATACAGCTTCAATGATGAATTTAACTGAAGAGGAGCACCAAGAACGAATTTTGCGAAAAAGAGAACACAAAAATAGAACTACAAAAAAAACAACATGTAAATTACAATTCAACAGTTTGAGCAACGTGTGGGAGTTGTTGTATAATTTGTACAATGAGTGTTGGTCCTCCGATCGGTGTACAGGGAATACCCCGCCCCTAGTTACAAATAAAATTAAAATGACTGAAACAGCCAAATATATATGAAATTATGTACGTTCCATTAAAATATTTTCACTCTTGCATTGCCTGAAGAAAAATAAAAGTATAAAATACATTGCCATTAAATTTGCTCACCAAGAAAAAATCGTCAAAATGAAACGAATTTTTACATATGTAAAATTTACTTTTATATTAGCAAGTGACTAGAAAATCAAAGAAAAAGGATAATTTATTGCAGAAAAAGTAAAAATGGATGGAAGTTTTAATTGCTGAGCTCTTTCTAGCGTGAATGCACGGTGCGATACGAGTGGGCATTGAAGCATACAAGTTCTGTATGATATCCTGAGACATCTCGCTCCACAGTTGTTGCAAAGGAGCCTCTGGTTCGACAGAACTCGTAAGCTGTCCAATTTGTCATCCCAAATGATCTCAGATATGCTCTGTTGGGAACAAATCTGGGGATCTAGAAGCCCGGGTAAGGGTGAGTGAGTGGCAACACATGTAGCTGAAGGATGTCATGGACATACCGCTAGGCTGTAATTGTGCCCTGGATCAATATTAGGAGTTGCATGTATAATTGTGACGGGCTCACGCGTCTTTTCTGTAACATAGCCTCTGGGTTCTTTGACGGCCAAGATTAATGGCAAATCTTTTCCAACCCAAATCCAAGAAGCGAAATGCAACTGTGAAATGCAAATAAGATAGCTTTTAAAAGAACAGAAGTTTCAGTAAGCACGATGACAATTTAGGGTAAAGTTATGTTTAGAAGAGATACGAGTGTGAATTGACGGCCTATCAAAAAGTTACCGGGATATTCAGCAATTGATACAAGGTGCATACCATTGCATGCACGCCCATACATCTCGTACCGTGATAGAATCTTATTTTGGATTAAGGTAGGACTGATTATTTGATATTAGGACAAGTAATATTATCAGAATTGAAAGTAGGCGGATAATATAATTATTTAGATAAGTGGTCTAAGTTACGCGATCCAGTTTAACTATTGTTGTGTGTTTGATTTATTAGATTCTCATTTAGTAAAATTTATCTAAATTGCGACATGGCCATCTGTCGATAGCTATGTCTTGGGGTTTCCGCGTAAGTTAGAGGTGTGGGATTATCGGAAGGATGAGACATTCTATAATTCTTAATATGACTTTTATTAAGAATTTAACTTAAATTACTTAGATACCGAACAAACTTATATTAAGTGAAAATAAACCAAAGTACGCCGATTTA
>BMAV01020601.1:53834-66582 GCA_019973955.1 Trichonephila inaurata madagascariensis | reverse complement strand
AATCTTATTTTGGATTAAGGTAGGACTGATTATTTGATATTAGGACAAGTAATATTATCAGAATTGAAAGTAGGCGGATAATATAATTATTTAGATAAGTGGTCTAAGTTACGCTATCCAGTTTAACTATTGTTGCGTGTTTGGTTTATTAGATTCTCATTTAGTAAAATATATCTAAATTATTAGAAATTTAAGTTATATTCTTAATAAAGTCATATTAAGAATTTTAAAATGTCCATTCAATTTGACAATCCCACACTTCTAATTCACGCTGACAATCAAAGATATGGGCACCATAGAACGACCATATCACATAGTAATCAATGACACCCCATACCGTCACACCAGCTGCTGAAGCGTTGTGTAAAGCGAAGACATGATTGAGGTGTTCACCACGGGGCCTCCACACACGAACAAAATTGTCATCACTGCTCAGATTGAATCTAAATTCGTCGTTGAAGACGATCTGTTTCCACTCCGTTACAGTGCAATCTCATTGTGTGAGACGACAATCTAAACGGTGACGTCGGTGGGTGTCATTGACAGCACACGTAATAGGCAGATACCAGATGTTCTTCAGCCAGGCGCCTTGAGATGGTTCGTGATGACACAGGGAACCATAATGAAGGTGCTGCCTGTGTCTGGACAGCGGCCAATGAGGTAGCTGGCTCTATACGTGTATGCCGTTTGTGGCGGCTGTCTTCTCGATGACTGGTCCGTCGAGGGCATCCTTAGCCTGGTGGCTGTATAAATGACGTCTCTTCTGTCCACTGGTCTCAACCCTTCCTTACAGTAAAGTCAGAATGGCTTAGGGGGGTTATCTACTTGCCGATCTGACCACCCAGCTTCCATCTCATCCCGGTGATCATTTGCCCTCTCTAACTCTGACAGCTGCTTATATTGCTTTTGATGGTGGCGTAACGGCATGTCTACCTAAGCATTTCCTTTCAAAAAGTTTAAGTACACTCAAACAAGCTCTGCTTACCTGTTTTATACTCCAAGGAGTACAAAGTCCAATGCCCTCTAGTGACATTACGCAATACGCAATCACGCTGCATTTCTAATTATTTGCATATCTGCCTGACATGTACCTTCATGCCAAGTTACGTTACGATCCCACAATTATTTTCTGGTGTGTTAATTTTTCGGGCAATGAGTGCATAAGAAATATAACTTTATAATCTATATGTAAAATATAAATTAATTCACCTAAATTTATATTCCATTTTCTTTTCAAATAAAGTAAGAAATATGTTAACTTATCATAAAGCTTTTTAAAAATATATTTTAAGAATAATTTTCTCATACTAATAAGGGCAATACTTATGATCAACTTACTCTTAAATGCATTTTAAAACAGAATGGGCTTGTAAACACTTGATCATAAAATGAGCAGCATAAGTCTCTGCTAACCACATTCATTTCAACCTCCATTTAAGAAAACCAGTTTCATATGATGTATAAAAAAGTTGATGATTACTAGAAATGAAAAAATTAATTAATTAAAATAACAAGGTGATGATAATAAAACAACTTACAAATTAAAGCAACAAGAAATAACAAGAGGCCAAAAAAGCAAAAATTATCCGAAATATAAATAAAATGGGATTAGAACCTCATTAAAAATCGATCGACTAATATAGCGATAAAAATGATCAAGCTATGCAATCTTTTTAGTTTCCATATTGCATAACAAATTGCATAAGAAGCTTTGGTGCATTGGCGCTGTCCTGATTTACTCGTGAAACTTATTTCAGTTCAGGTGAAATGCAGTAGCTAGTGCAATGAAATCTTAACCTTATTAAGGCTTCGAAATTCCTAACTAAAATCCTCTCACTTTAGATGTTGAGGATCAAAGTGCTCACGTTGGTGTGACACAGATGTGAACAAGGCCATTTTTAACCTCCCTGGTACCTTAGGCACTTCAAATTGCTAAGCCCCTCCAACTGTTTCTAGAGCATCCCTCTCCTTCAATTCTTACCTTGCCAGCTTTGGTTTGGGTGGTTCTTTAGTTCTTACTCTTTTCCCTTTCTTTCTTTCTACGTTTTTGTTCTTTTTAGATTTTTTCCATTATCCACCACCCATGAACCCGCAGTGTCGCAGACAGGCAATTGGCAGACTTAAGGAAAGGACAGTGGCATTTTTGGCCAATCTGGAATTCTTACCTTACAACATCAAGAACCACCCACCCCCCTTTTAGTAAATTAGTACAGTAAATTAATGAAACGATTTGCTATTACAGTATAGAACAGGGGTGGCGAACCTTTATGTATCAACATGCCATTTTTTCCAAAAAAGTGTCTAATGATGTATAAACGTGCTGTCAAGTAATTTTGACTTGAGAGTATTTTGAAAATAATAAAACTAAATAGACAGATAGGATGACAAATAACTTATATTAGAATTGTAAGATGTTTCTCTCTCTTTTTGTAGAATACATGCTGAATTTAAATCATCTGCTAAACTGTTTCTTAGCAATTAATTATTTTTGCTGTGGTTCACTTTTTTTGACAAGAGGGCTTGTGATTTGTTTCAAAATACCGTTTTACAGACGATGTTCTGCATACCACTATTCCAGAACATAAAACACATACCGCTTTGTCGCCTTTACTAATAATACCATGTTTCTTGGTCCACCAAAGTTGAAGTCCTCTGTTACACTTACTAACTTGCAATTTTTGTTCTTTTGCTGAACTAGCCATATTAAACAACAGTTAAAAATCGTAAATATATCACAGGTAAATACAGTTGTGTCAATGAAATTGACTATGCTATGCATAGACAAACTACGTCATAAGCAATTGCAGTCTTCAATGTAACTAAGGCAAGACAATAACAAACGAGTGGGCTCGCTGATCACTCGAGTTTGTTCGTAATACTTTATAGGGAATTTCGAAAAATAAAATGCAAACCATTTTAATCACTAACGTGCTGAAACTATAGTGTCGCTTGCAATCAATGGCACGCGTGCCACTGGATGGCTATCCCTGGTATAGAGTATGCATTATGTATGAACTGTTTTCAAATAGTTAATTATCATCTTTTCCATCGCTTGTCGCTTTACTATCTTCGTAGCGGTGGTACATTTTTGCTGTAATTTTAATTTTTTCTATTTTTTCGCCTTCCAATTTTTGGTGCTCCCAATCTTTTGCGCCCTAGCCATGTGTCTAAGCTTGGAAGAGGCCCTGGATGTAAAGAATAGGATTGCAATTCAAGTATCCATCTTGACATTTAATTGAGGCTCAAAATCACAACAAGTGCCAGCTACTTGTGACATGTTAAGATCTGTTGAGTCCTTGAGCCAATATACAAATGAAAAAGTAGGCTTTACCAGCAACCCATTTTTAGTAGACAGTATTTAGCGGAGACATTAAGACGATCACGATCGACCGGTGGATCGCCAAAACATTTTGAGATGACCGCCTGAAGATTAGCAGTTAGTAATTATATACCGAAATACTCAAGATTGACTAACAGTACGTAGACTAAGTCTTTTTTTCTGGCTATAAGTACGAGAGCTAACTTCAGATGAAAATGTTTTATTCTTTCATGTATTTTGAATTGTTTGATAATAAATGCATCATTTGATATTATTATATTTGTGGCTATTATTATTATGTTTGTGTATCTTGCGTCTTGCTTTAAACGCGGTTTTAAAACTGTGAATTATTTATTTTAATTATTAAAGTAAGTACAAATTCCATCTTTATTATTAAGTTATAATAAATATTGTAGACCTCTTTCTTACCTCACCACACCTACATTACTGGTTGGGCCGCTACACCTTGAAAAAAATTAGAAATAGCCCATACCCTGGAAAAGTCTGCTCACATCTGGTACATAGCACGCGTTGTTAATTAATCATACAAATAATGCAGTATTGCCATTGTTTCCACTTATCACATACAGTATTAGTACAACGGTTACAAACTTTCAGGACAAACAGTGTATACCTACACGATGGGGATTCATTTAGCAATGCATGATCGAAAACGCTTTCTTACTATTCCGCCAAGCGTTTTTATGTTCTGATATTTATGGACAGTAAATTTTGGTTGTCTTCTTCATGATAAATTCGTGTTGTAGATATTGACGCAAATGGAAAGCAACAAAAGTTTATCACACTTGTTCTATTACTCCATAATTTTTAGCGACTACGTTTTTATCCTTCTTATAAAAAAATTTTTGTGAAAAAATTTTGCTTCTTCACCCAAGTAAATTATTTAAGTTATGATATATAGGTGATTGTTGCTTTAAAACGTTAAAAAACACAGTGTGGTAAATTTAACTTTTTTAAAAAAAAGTATACATTTTTCAAAGGAAGTATTATTGCTTTGTGTATATGAATTTAAATTCCAGATTAATAATTCTGTTCATATAATTCGTACTAAATTGTCACATCTGTTGTGAAAATTTTTCATTGGATTACAAGAAATAGAGTACAATACGTTTCGGATTTTCCAAAAAAATATGCAATCTGTAACAGTAACCACTCCAAATTCATCCCTGAAAAAAAGTAAGGTGTATTTTATTCCACCTTCTAGGTTATATAATTCTACTAATAATAATAGTACATAAATTAGTTATCATACACATAAATTATATATTTAGTTTTCATCTCTGTAGTGATAATGATAAGAGTACTGCTATTTTTGTAAAGTGTTAAAACTTTCTAATGGAATTTCTTATCATTTGTTACGTTAGTTAATTAATTCTAAAATTTGTTGATTAATTATTTGTTTCTGCAGATATTTTTCAAAAATTTAAATGTTTAGTAATTTTTAAAAATTTAATTTGAGTATGCAGTCCATATATATACATGTGTGCGTGCATGTGCGTATGTGTGTGTATTGTTAATGTGTATCCATGCTTATGTGTTGCTGATGAAACTTCAAATAAAACAATACGAAGCTGGAATACATACAAAAGTATAACTTTTTTTTAGGAATGTTTATAAATAAATAAAATTTCTATAAATATCACCTTTTTTTAAAAAAAAAACAGAGTTACAAGCTTATTGAACAGATGCACTGCACGAAATTCAAAAGAATCAAATGTCTGTGAAATATTGTGAGAAAAGTAATGCTCTTACAATTACTTGAACATTAAAATTAGTTCTTTTTATTCCTGAAAAAGTTCTTTACATATTTAAATATAAAATTATATGAGTATTATTAGTATCATAATAACCGTGAAAACAATTACTCTTCACATTTAATTAAATAATTCAATTTTTATTGACTGTGTAATTATTTTCGGTTTAGATTGATGTTGTTGAAAACATTTTCTTAAACCAGTATATTTCGTAATTTTATTCATATGTTAAATTTGTATACTATAAATGAATATTAATCAGGGTTTTTTTTGTATAAAATGCTTCATTTTATGTTGAGAAAATAGTTTATATGAAAGAGATTGAAAAATAAACCTGTATAAAGTTTGAATGAGAGATTTAAAGTTTTTTAAACGATATTTGGTAAAGTAAAATATTTGTTACGTTCTTTGTTTATTTATTTATTTTGAAAAATAATTCTCTTAAACATTTTTGTTTCAAAAACAGTAATTGCGTAAAAGTTTTGAAAAATTGTTTTTTATGCGCGTGTTATAATTTTTCATTTTTTTCTTTTGTTTGTTTTTGTGAATGATATTTTTTATTGTTTCGTAAATTAAATATAACAAATTAGTTTTGCATATTTAATAAATTAAAAAGTAGAATTGCACTTGTTCTGAACAATTTGACCATGCAAAGAAGGAAAAGTATATACTCGATGCATGTTTTTAAATTATGTTTTCATTATTATATGTTATCTTATACCTTGAGATATTTAATAGTAAGATTAGGTCTGAAAAACATAATTTTATTGTCAGTAATACACTAATATTTTTCATTAGCATATACTTTATTAGAAAAAGTAATATTAATATAAAAGGACTTACAGAATTTGAATCACTTATCTATAAGAATTAATAACTGTCTTAAAAAAGTTTTAAAGAAAAGTAGTGATATTATCAAAAGCATTTTTAACCTGCATTTTTCATATTCTTCCGCAACTGAATATAAAAGTACACTCGTAATTTATTATTTTTACAAAGTAACATTACCCTTTATGTTTATTCAACTTTCATGTTTAAGTCCTTTGGATTTACTTATGATACTAAAATTTTGGCTTAACATTTAATTAGGGTTTTTACACAATATTTGATCGATAAATAGTCAAAAAAACCAAAACTTTAAGATAAATATTAGATTTGTCTAATCGATGCTTAAGCAATTACAATTCGTATTAATTGTCAGAAATGATTGCTAAGTTGTTTTGACAATACATGTCTATGGCTAATTAATAAGAACAAATAAATTCTTTGATTTGATGCAAGTTTTAACCTTCCAGTTTTTCACGTGAACAAGTTTAAATATTCGTAGCTCAAAATTAAAAAAAAAAAAAAAAACTCCCCAATTATTTTTTTTTTTTTTCCTTCTCTTAAACCTAATTTCTCATATGATTCTATAAAATTCATTATTTAATATGTAACGTTCATTTTTTATATTTCCTTTATTAACGCTGGAAATATATTGTACGAAATAATTTTCACACACAAAACATGATAAACATCTTGAATGACGAAAATTTTATTTATACTATATTCACACACATCTAATATTCAAGAAATGAATCATATCACTAAATTATTTTATTCAGAACCCCTCTCCCTCCCAAATAATATATTTACCTGTATTTTATAATTTATCTTATACCTATAGTTTAAGATTTGTAAAAGCTTTGATTATAGGAAACTATATTTATACCATTAATAACATATCTTTATATTTTTGAAAAACTTTTTGGGCACTTTTCAACTAATAACCAAATTTGAAACAATTTCTTATTTGGAAAAGTAATCTAATATATATATATATATATATATATATGTGTGTGTGTGTGTGTGTGTGTGCGTGTTATATTTTTATATATTTATCTCTAACAGAACTGCTTACTTTCATGTACTATTCGGTTTTCTTCTATAGAGCATGTGCTGTTTCCTCAACGTCTTAAATCAAAACTGTATTCTAACTTCACACACACATATATTGTAGCTATTTTTTCATAGCAATTAAATATATATAAACCAAACTTGAATGTTTCTAATAGAAGTATTGTTTTTTTTTTCAGATGGAAAAAAATTTCAGTCCAAATATATAGAATAAATAGTGACATAATTTAACGAATTTCAAACTCCATGTTTAAAAAGTTTATTTTTAATTAATTCTATTCTTCCTGAACAAAATATTTATAATTGTCTAACATACTGCAAATGTTGAAAAGGCCTTTAATTTTGTTGTTGCACAGTTAGGGCATATTAAATTTAAAACCAGAAATGTATATACATATGACTGAATCACAATATTAAGTGACAAAATGGATGTTTAGATTTTCCATTATGCCTTCTGCGCATGCTCGCTTGGAGTTGATAACACTGCTACGTGATCGAAGTTTGAACCTAATGGCGTCATGTTCCTTGTTGCTACGAAGCATCAAAATGGTCGTAATTGGTACAAATGAAAAGATAAAAGGAGTTGTAAGATTTATCTTATCGGATTTATCTTGCCAGAATATGAAAATCATTAAAGATTTTAGTACAGATTGAACGCAGCGCAATAGTTTAATATGAAAGTGGCAAGAACGGAGGAAGAATTAATAATCTTTACTACATACGAGAAGTTTACTCTAGCTCGAGGGAAGGTACTGATAAAATCAGTGACCATCTATCGTTATCTAATCAGAAATATCTAATAACTACCTTTAATCTTTTCTTGATGCAAAGTGTTATCAGTGGAGTTATGTTTAAACTGTCATTCAAGTAAGGAAAATGGATGCATCAAAGTCAGATTCCAAAACAGGTACAGTAGAACCAATTGTAAGCGTACTTGCACAAAAAGCATGGTGCCAAATCTATCGAGGAATTACGATGAAAACTCTCAATTTCTTTCTTATTTTCCTTCAATATAAATAAAATTCTAAAACTTCACTAATACTTAAACAGGGAGAAAAATTTTAAAGATTATATCTTGCCATTTTACTATCATTATCCCGGGAGCAGACGAGCACTTGATACGAACGTTAATGGTCGCGTGGGGTGACTGAGTTACCCCAATACTGTTTTTATAAATATTTTTATTGTACATGTTAAAAATCCTAATTCTAGTGCTTGATTTAATTAAGAGAAAGTATACTTACCTACTTTTAAGGACTTTTCAATTTGTCTTTGATAATTTGATAAAAAAAGTCATTCAAACTGAACCAAGAAGTTTCAGATGTGCGTGGTTTTAATAAAGGACACAAGTCACAGACACATTTCACAAATATTACAGAAATGTTATTTGCAGGCAAAACTGTAATATTTTGTTCGTTATTGTAGCTTCATTTTCCTTTTTGATGATCGACAAACAGCATGTTTAGCTTTTTCTTGTTTGTATCTTTTTGACAGGGTGAAGTGTGTCTTATAATAAATATACTTATAGCTTTATATTTTTCTTGATGGAGTTCTTTAGGTAACATTTGAAAATTTTCCTTTCAACTCAAACGTTTCATGTTTATAACTTTTCTCAAATTTATTTTCGTTATCATAATTAAGCAGGTTCTTCTCTTGCTTGATCAGTTTTAATTTCCTTCAATATAGATTACAGATGCGCATTTCTTTTTTTTTTTTTTTCAAATTCTGTTCATTTACAATTAGTAACCATAATAAGTTAATACAGCAATTAAAACCACTAAGTTGTTCACAGAGGTAGAATGTAGCATGTTCACAGAAAATATTTCGAAAAAAAAGTTGTTGCGTGAAGATCTCTGTCAAAACAGGTATCTTAAGATCGCATAAAAACCTTTGTCCCTCCCAAAAAGTTGGGAAATATGTGACAAATACATTTTAGCTCCCATGAAGACTATCATTTTGGAGGATACTGTCCCACACAAGATCATTGGTAACAAATAAGCAGTTTTTCCAGAATTAACGATTTCATGAGCCTTGGGTGACTCGGTGCCCCAAGCGCCCGCTGCCAGTTTTAATTAAACTGGGCCCCAAATTCTCACGTGGAGTAGATAAAGAGTTATGAACGCGTCTAGGTATCATCCTCGTCATCTGATACGTTGTTTTGTTCTTTTACGAAAATATTCATTAAAAAAACTTTTTTTTTTCATTTGAAGAATCCCAAGGATGCTACTTCCCCAAACGAGTGGTGTTTGCTGTCTTTGGATTCTTCGGAATATTCAATGTGTATGCCTTAAGGACGAATTTAAGTGTAGCGATGGTGGCAATGGTCAACACTTCAGAAATAGTCACGAGAACTAATATTTCCTACGCAGATGAATGTACAAATTTAACTAATGAAGATGAAGACATCAGGAATTCAAGGTATTCAAAGGTAAATACTAATAATCTTCACTTGTACTCCCCCCATTCTCCGAATGTCAATTGTTTTTCATTTTTGTATGTGATATAAATACAGGCCGTGGTAGTCGAGTGGTCAAGGTATTGGATCGTGGCTGGCCTTGTCACGAGTTCGATCCCATTCTATCGAGAGCTCAAATGTCCTTCCGTTGGTGTGGTGTGGTAGTTAGGAGTGGGGGTTGTCAGCTCAGGTATCATCCACGTCACTTGACCATGGTTCAAAATTACGTGTTCCGTCGCCAAAAGCCTTAGCGTAACTGAACAGTGCGACGTTAATATTCACTCACTCACGTGATATAAGTACATTAAGCTATACTATTTCAGCAAGCTGAATATGATTACAAGTAATATATATATATAAAAAAAAATTTAAGTCAATCAAGTCCTTAAAGTTTAAGAGGTCAACCAAGAAAAATTTTATTTTAGTTACTTTTTATTAAATAATTGCAACTAATATATAAATATGCATATACGTATAACAGGATCATGATATTAAGTGGCAAAAAACCTTTTAAATTAATATTGAAAGTTTTTTAAGCATATTAAATTTGTAATTACCTTTTTTTTCAATAAAAGTTGAATATAATAGGTAAGAGTTTATCTTAAACCTGTGTAAAAGGAATGCTGACGTATAACTAGCAAATGATTATTTTGGTTAAGTTAAATCTACATCACAATTTTTTTTTTAACAAAAGCTGTTTTATCCAATGGTGGTGCCATCTAGAGGAATAATATCGACTGAAATACATCTCTTAAACTGTAATTAATTAATTAAATTTAATTAATGAATTATAATATATTTGAAAAAAATGTATTACCATCAAGTGTCATCGACTACAATTTTAAAAAATGTATTTGAATTTGAGTGTATGAATAATAAGTATTTTATCAATGGCTGAAAATTTAAACAAGACATATATGTAAATAAATATATATAGGGAGGTAATAGTATAGGAAGTGTATATGAATAGTATAGGAATTGTGAAAAATGGATAAATTGTTTGTATATGTCATATAGTTTAACTAAATATTACTAAAAAACACGAAGTGAATGATTTACGAGTAAGTTTTACTACTGAATATCAATATATAAATCATTAACTCTCACTAACTTGATTCTTTTAAGGTGTAGAAAAGCAATGAAACTCGTCTAGAATATTAATCAAAAAGTTAATATATTCGATTGAAATCATACAATTAGCAATTAAAAACATTATACTTTTGATTATTTGAGTAAATGCTTAAAAAATAATAATATCGTAAATTGTAGACTTAACACTAGAACATCCGGGATTTCGATTACCCTTAAATGCCCACTGGTGTTATTTCGACACCGCGATATAAAATATGCAAAATAATTATTTTAACTAAATAATTGCAAGACTACGGTTCAGTAGGATTTAGTTTTAAGACTTTTTAATTTTATATGAGCTAAATATCATATATTATGACCCTTTTTCTCATAAAATAATTGACGTTGTCATTAGGTTTCGCGAAGCTTGATGGACCACTGCTATGTCGCGAAAAAAATTTCGAGTAGCAAATCTACCAGGAACATAACTATTATGCAGTATTCATTTTGTGCCATCATATAAGAATTTACTGGAATATTGTCAATAACGTCTTTACTTTCTTCAGATTCTTCGCAGTCACTTTCATTCAATCTTATGTCTTCGTCGGAATCTAAATTAGAGCCACAATTCTCTTACTCTTAGAAAGCTCTCGCAACAAATTAGCAATTTCCTCAAGTTTTTTTTCCAAGTTTCAAAGAGCCATCGTTTCATGGTGTCTGCTCTGCGCTAAGTTCGAAAATCGAATAATTTTCTTTTAGAGCAGATAAGTAAATACTATATAACGAAACACTTAGATAGAACAATTTTAGTATAATTGATTAATTTCCATTGTGAACTCAATAAAACTGCATTCAAGGTAAAAAAAAAATGTGCGATAAGACTTTGGGAAGTTTTTTTTCTAATGGTATGTTCTTAGTGGGCTATATTTTGTTGAACGACAGTTTTTATAATGATAAATTACCTTGGTGTCGAAACGACACCAGTGGACGTTCTAGGTATATTTAGGTGTAAAGTCACTCCTAATTAACATAGAACCACAAAACGTTTTCTGTGTAATCACCAGAGTGGAAATGATTAAACGTCACTAGAAATTTTCGAATTCCCTATAAAAATGCGGAAAGGAGAACAAAGTAAACAAGCTCCGGTGTCCAATTGAAACCGACGGACGTTCTAGTGTTAATGTGAAGTTTTTAAAAGGAAAATAAATTAATTAAAAAGGTTAAAAAACTGTTCAAAATGATAATGAAATCCAAAATAAAGACGCACACACATGATAAAAGTTAGTAATACAGATAACCTAGTAGCTGAATTACAAAGCACAATGGTTTTTCATTACATCTGAGCTATTTATATTGCTTAGAAAATATAATTTTATGATACTGATAATTTCTTTGACACTTGTATTTGGAATCTTGATATTTGCATGATGAACGGCTTGTATTGACTGTTTATTTTCGCATGATATTTTGAAGATTCAATAGTGTATTAAAATAAATTATCGTTTAAAAAAAACTAAAAAACACGCTTTTATGGTTAATAGAACTAAAAAGTAAAAAAATAATTCTTAATATAAGAATAAAACGATTTACGAGAAAATTAATGTCTTAAAGGTAAAATTGCGGGGTGCTTATATTAAATTTTTACACTAATTCAGCATTTCGGATAAGAAATAATAAAAATTCATATGAAGCACCCTATACCACTCTTTAAACTATAATTTATTTTTCATTTTTTAGTTCGATCTATAGTAAAAGCATGCATTTTTAGTTTTTTAAACTATCATTTCTTCATGCACTTATTTTTAAATTTTTGGCCCACGACCGAAAAAATTTGCCCATCCCTGAGTTGGAACAAATTATTATTTTTTTTCGCATGCTCGAGTCTTTTTTTTTTTTTTTTTAATTTTTATTTCCATTTCCAGACTGGATAACTGTTTATATTATAAGAAATTTCTGACGCAAAGAAAATTTTTCGCTTTTAGGGTTACTCTTAACCTTTTAGTCGTCAAATCTGGAAAGGGTATAATAAATTAGTCGCCAAAACTAAAAATCGTTATTCCTGATTATCCGGTTCAGGACAATGGAACGGAACAAAATTATGAAATTATTGTATTGTCATCGGTCCTTGACATGTGTGCAAAATTTCGAATTAAGCTAACCTTTTAAAGTGGATAAAAATCGAGTTCAAAAATTCCGTTACATACAAGTGAAACTTATAAAAGCGTGTTAATA
>BMAV01020601.1:41182-51666 GCA_019973955.1 Trichonephila inaurata madagascariensis | reverse complement strand
TCACCCGATCTTTTCGTTGTATTTTTCTGCTCCTTTTTAAATTATCTTTAAACTGTTTTTTGGGAAGGTTGTAAGGGTCTTGTCTCTGCGTCTAAAGGTGTGGGAGAATTAGATGGAAAACTAGCCATATACAAAGACACGCAATTTGTTCACAGCACGAACCACAACACAAATTCAATCTACAAAAGTTCGGAGATCGACCCAATTATTAAATATGAAGACAATAAACAAGGTGTACGAGATATGAGAAGATTTTAATTATACATAAAACACTTACGTCAATTCAACCACTCTGACTTGTTAACTACCTAATCTAGATTAAATCTAAAGTGACAGATCGTCAATTTACATATAACAATGATCAATTACTAAATATCTGCGCCTCACAACAAATTGATTAATCACTGCTCCTCTAGCAATCTATTCTAACCCTATTTCTCTAACCTGAAAGTCTGAATTTTATATAGTAGTCTTAATTTGCATGCTCACGTTTTCTTCTTCGGGTGGAAGTTTTATAATAAAATAATTTTTAAAGACCGAAAATTCCCCAAGAGGACTATTAGTAAGAAAATAGCGGATAGAGTTGTCACAAGGTAGAGTTCATTTCATAAAAATGGGGGAGAGGGAAAGTAGATCCTAAATGGTTGAAAATTCAAAGTCATTGTCTTTACTTCAGAGAGTGTTTGAGTGGGTCGTCTTAATATAATATTTTGCTGCGTAAAAACATTATTTTTTCAATATTTTCGATTTTCTTGAATGAATATCTCTGGCAGAGAGTTAAGTATTTACCTTCTGTTACTAATCGAAAAGCGATTTCATGGCAGATGAAGAGGATTTCAATAGTTTTCCTGTGAAGTTGACACGATTTCAATTACATGTAGTTCTTACAATATTTCTCATGAATCTCAACCGAAAATTTCTCATTGTTGCTAAAAATATTCATTTTAATTGTAGTTATATATTAGAAATAAATGTTTCTTAACAATTTAATAATGCAGAGTTTGGTTTTGCAAAACAATGGATTTTATATGACTAATGTATATTGTAATTAAATCTTATAAAAAATGTTTATCTTTATTTCAGAGTGAACAATACAACTGGGATGCAAAAACTCAAGGCCTTATCATGAGTTCTTTCTTCTACGCCTATTTTGTTACTGTGTTGACTGGAGGCTATATAGCTAAGAACTTTGGAGCTAAAAGAGTATTTGGTGGTGGTGTGCTGTTAACTTCAGTGTTAACGCTATTAACACCTACAGCGGTACGCTGGGGAACCATTCCTTTCATTGTGGCAAGAGCTTTGGAAGGTATAGGTGAGGTGAGAGTAGTTCGTTGTGAAGTAGAACATAACATTATTAACTTCACACCATGCCTGCTTTAATATAATAACATTGTTACAAAATTCTAAATTCTAAGCTAAACACTAAATTCTTGGCACATATTCAGAATATTTACTCATTAAATAAAAAAAATTATTTAACGTATTATACCGTAGACCTATTTAGTCAAATCAAAATATGTCGCCAAATTCCACGATATGCAGCCAATAGTGAAAACCATTCCCTCGCATACTCGCTCAATCATTATAATAGTAATTATGGCAGCATTCGGCAGCTTTTTATTTAAAAGTGGCGACAGCTTTTTATTTGGCGTAGTTGGTCGATGGTATAATACGCAAGTGCCCATAAAAAATTTTAATTTAGATTTTGTTCCTTACTATTTTTTTTATTTATTTAAAATGCCTCAAGTGGAATAAAAAATCTGGAAAATTTATTTTTTGATTATTGGTTAACTCTAATTGTTATTTTTGAAACGTTAATACTGATGACGAATTTACAGAACTACAAGAAAAATAACAACAATGTTTAAGCTTCATGAAATGCATGAAAAGAAGGAATATATTGTTACGGGGATCGGGGTTCGAATATTTTATGCAAATCAGTCGCAAAGAACAAGACAGTTCTTTAAGAGCGATGAGAATTTATTGTCGAAAAACCAATCCTTGAAATACAGGATCCAACAGCAATATTCGCAGAAAAAATATCAGTAGGTCTTGACTCCTTCAACAGCACTCAGACACAATTATCAGTGTCTGAAATACACGTATGTAAAAGATTATTCACCTGCACCGCGCGTCCAACTCAACATCCGAGCTAATGGCTAATTGATTCTTCAAGCAAGACTACTAATCGTTAATCAAAACAATACTGACTCAGTTTCAGTGAGAGTCTCCCTATTTATAGACCTCGTGAATCCTTCGAGAAAGATCCACTTGCATCATAGATCGTAGAAAAAGTGAATTTCTTCACTAATTTCCAGAAGAATTCATAGGATCCCGAACTCACCAAAAATGGTCACCAACAAGATCACCAAGTAACCAAATGGGTCACCAGAAACTTTGCCTACTTGGCTCTATCGCCAAATTTCGCCAAGTTCCTGTTGAATCGCCATTATAACGTAAGGGACGGCTTTGCTTACGAATATTAACATAAAATTGATATAAGATAGAATAATATAAATGCATTACACATCCAAATACAAATTATTTACACTGTTTTATACAAAATTCTTAAAAATATATGTATAATTATCAAAAAAAAAAAAAAAAATAATCAGATACTTATATTCAGGAAAATTTCCTAATGCTTACCTGCGAATTTTTAAGTCAACTAATATCATTTGTAAATATTTTCAAAATTTAAAACAAAAATCTTTTTTCCCCTTGAAGGAAAATCTTTTTAAAGTTCATTTTTCAAATTACAGTATCATGCATAGCAGTCTTCTAAGTTTATGAGCGTAAGTAATATGTAAAGTAAATATTTACATGAAATTTGGATAACAGTTCCTTATGCATTATTAAAATTCATGTAATTCATTATACTTTATTAAAATTTAGATAAAAATTATTCTTTCTAAATAATTTTTTATGCATTAATAAAATTGATATAATTCATTATACTTTATTAAAATTTAGATAAAAATTATTTTTTTTAAATAATTTTTTATGTATTATTGAAATTTAAATAACAATCCTGTACGCATTATTAAAATTTAGAAAACAATTGTTTATACATTACTAAAATTTGGATAACAATTCCTTATGCATTATTAAAATTTAGATTATTCATTACACTTTATAAAATTTGAATAATTCATTATACTTTATTAAAATTTAGATAAAAATTATTTTCACTTCCTTAAAAATTTAGATTTGATATATTGTCAAAATTTAAATAACAATTGTGTGCTTGTGTACTTGATTAAAATTTAAATAACAATATAAATTTTAGTTAAAATAATCTGTATTTTCAGAATACTTAAACTTTTATAAATTAAAAGATAGAAAGTACGGATTTTAGTTTTAGTATTCCATGATTGTTTTTCTCTGCTTAAATCAGTAAATGTTTTTTTCGCAATTTTATTAAATAAAGAGAGAATAAAATTCTTGTCAATGAAAAATATTGAATACAAATGAAAATATCACATCACTTTTGAAAAACAAACTTTCGGAAACATTCCTAATGTTTGGAATATTTTTGTTTTTGTTGATGCGTATTTGAAAGCTTCTGAATAAATAATAGTTTCAAATACCAACTTAAATAAAAATTTCTTAAAAATATAATTAATTAACTGCAATACTTAGTTCCATTAATAATGATTTTTGTCAACAATTTAAAATTCTGAATACTCGATTTTTTATAAATATTTCCATGGCTGAAAATAAGAGACACTCATCCAAAATTGCTCAGTAAATTTATTTGCTTGGATATTGATAGAGTTGATTTTTTTTAGTTATTAATAACTGATTTGATGTGGCTTTTAAATTCCATATTTAGTAACTATTCGCTAGAGTGAATATAAAGAAGTCTTATTATTGTGTTTATATTTAAATGAAACTAATAAATCAATCTCCTTAAAGTTTTATTGTCTTTGTAATCTCATTTGAACTAGTATTGCAAAATCATGTGGATATAGGGAATATTTTAATCTGGTAATTTTGTTCCAAAGTTATGAAGTTTTAAGAATTAAAACAAAAGTTCAAAACTTTCAAGAATTAAATAACAATTATACACATTGTTTTTCAAATTTACAAACATATTACTCATGTAGTGGTATCTACAACAGTTACAGCCTCCGGATAAGAATGATCACTTTTGTCTAGTGGTCATGTTACGTGCTTACGGAACCGAGCGTCTCGAGTTCTATCCTCCACGCCCGTTTTCCAAACTTCTTAAACATACGAATGAGCGGCCTTTGAGCTTCGTAAGATTTATTGTATGTGTGCATCAGCACTGCTATATACATGATAGGTTCTTAGGGAAATCAGGATTCAAACCTAAAATTATCTGCATCAACGCCAGATATTTAGATCGTGCCTATGACTCCTCACGCACTATGGACAATTTAAAATTGAAAACAACCTATTACTTCCTAATGTATCAAAACTTGAAGGGACAAAATTTTTCATTGCATACTTTAAAAAATGCGTATAAATTCCAATAAATATATTTTTATTCTACTGTTGCATTTTTTTTTAGATTTATAGTTAACTAGAAACTAATGTACCTCAATTTTGCTATAGAATAGTGCAAGGGTGGCCAACCCACGGCACGCAGACCACAATGGGGCACGGTGGAGTTGTAACAGTGGCACGCGAAGACTTACTGAAAAATTTTTAAGAAATGAAAAAATGATAATAAATAACAATACTTTTTTGCAAATTTTTTTTAAAATTTCGTTGTTTCAGAAAAAAATCCGTCAATAGATGGATCAACATATGTTTGAGTATAAATGTTTTCTATTAGGAACATAAAATCCAAATATCGTTCAAAACCAGCTGATATGCCCCTAAAACAATTTAGTTTAGTCAGCCTCTTAAAGAGCTAATCCTAATATATATATATATATATATATATATATATATTGGTAAAAAACTACTAATTCAAAAGCCATATTCAGTACTGACAGTTAAGTAATTTTATTTAGAGTTAAATGCTTCAAGTTACTGATTTTTATGTTATACCTAATTTCACTAATATAACCTTTAAAACGTTTATTAACAATAAAACTTAAGTTTGTACTTTTGTCTAATTTATTATGTTAATTTTAAATTTCCACAACTTTTATATATATATACGTATATATAGACTTGGACTAAAAATATGCTATTTGTGTAAAAATCCCGTAATAAGCTTATAAGCAACACACATGTTTTCATCTGTTCATCTTTTTTTGTTTATTCGAAAATTTTGATGTGACACGCATAATTTTTTTATCAGATAGTGGCACTCTTCCCAAAAAGGTTGGCCACCCCCGGAAATTGTGCACTATTCATTTTTGTACCTTTTATGTTTGTATGTTTCTTTCCTAGGGATTAACATATCCATCCATGAACACAATGGTAAGTCGTTGGGCTCCCAAGTTAGAACGCAGTCGGATTTCATCAGCAGTGTTCAGTGGTTGTCCACTAGGGACCGTTGTTTCATTATCTGTTTCGGGATGGCTGTGCGGCTTAGATTTTCTGGGAGGATGGCCGGCGGTTTTCTACGTATTTGGTAAGTTTTAACTGAGAACAAATTCTCATAGATTCTCTATGTAACTCTAACTGTATTTAATCAATAAAATGTCGAACTGTAAATTAATCAGTGAAAGTTTTGCATTTAAACTAAACTACCTTCTGGAGCTTATCAAAAAATTAAGATGAAACGCATGTAAAAAGTGTAGTATTTTATAAGTACATTTATTTAAAAGTGAAATAAATTTAAAAAAGGGAGCAGTAACATTCCCCGGATTCTGCATACATTGAAAATTTCTAACTACCTGTTTTTGTAATAATAAAAATTTCGCTTAGCACAGCCAAATACCACTTATAATATTTTGAACAAGTTTAGGCTATATATATATATATATATAAGATTATTTCATTATTTTGCTTTTCACATCATACCATGGAAGCAAACCAATTTAGAGTTTCTACAAATCTAGCTTGAACAAACTCAATAATGGTCTTTGTTTTTGAATTAACGCATCTATTCATTTTCTTCATGTCCATTAAAGCAAAGACAATATTGAAAGAAAAAAAAAGTCGAAATAAAAAATTTTTCTTAAGAATTGTAACGCCATACTATTTATCAAGCTCCAAACGTGTTAATTTTCTCGTTAGGAGATATTACTCAGCCTGTTTCTTTAAGTAATTACATATTTTTACCTTTATATTACAAATGCTTGTAAGATATTTAGTTTCAGTAAAACCGAATGTAAACTCGTGTCCATAAATTAAAGTGAATGCAAGTTCAGGCAAAGAAAGATTCAGAAGCAAAACAAATGTGACTTATTTGTAAAGCCTTTATATGAAACAAAATGTTAAGCGCAAAAAAGAGATGATATATGTTTCATATCTTTAATAAAAATTGCGATTTTTACTCCTTTGAGTAAATTACAAAAATAAACCTATTTACGAAAACCAATATTATTTGCTTTGTATGATGGTTAATCCGTAGTATTTATCCCAGTCGATGCAATGCAGTCCGTACAACGCCTAAGCATGCTGAGTATCAAATTATCGCCTAAGCATGATGATTGAAATTACTCCACTCATCACGCAATGCTCACCGAAGCTCCGGTAGATATGTATTGACTGGGGATGAAGGGAATACAACTCATTATCCATAAGCATGTCCCTCACATTTTCTAATGGATTGAAATCCTTTGAGAATGCTGGCCAGTTCATACTGGGGATGTCCTCCAATTGAAGGCATTCATTTACGATGTTTGCACTGTTAGGACGGGCGTTGTAGTTCATAAACACAAATTCTACGCCCATGGCACTCCGAAATAAACTTACCTGTTGTTTCAGAAAAACGTCTCGATAGATTTGGCCTGTCATGTTTCCAATTTGAATATGCAAGTCAGTTCTGGAACCCAGAATACCCTCCCCCCTCAAACGAGCAATCCTGCACCACTAAAACGGTGTCGTTCAATAATGTTATCTTGGTGATAATGAGTACCTGTCGCTCTCCATATGAATGTCTGTTGAGAATCAGGTTGCAAGTTAAACCTGGACTCGTCGGAATACATCACACAAGCCCCCTGTTATGGTGTCCCCAATGCTCTCTACTCAAAGCTAACCATAGGCGACAGTGAGTTGCAGAAGTAAAACACATCTGACAGGTCTACGAGCATATAGACCAATCCGCCATAAGCATCTGTATGCAGTCTGTCTTGAAACTGTCGTACCAATGGCTGAAGAGAGCTGATGAGGCAGGTCTGATGCTGTGCTCCGTCTATTTCTTTTGGCAGTTTCTTTGGCCAAATACCGGTCCTCATTGTGGGTTGTAACTCGGGGGCGACCTGTGCTGTAACGTCTACTCACATTACCATAATCTTTAAATCGTTGTCAAAGATTAGAGATGACACTTTGGGCGATTCCAAGTTTCTCAGATACTTCCAGATGGGTGCAACCACATTCCAGATGGCCGATAATTCTACCACGTAAAAAAATAATCCAAATGCGTCTTTTGTATCATACTTTTGTATGTTATTGCACTGAAATCCATATAAAACGCTTGCGAACAATTTTACTTCTTTGCCTGTATTCCATATGTATCCTCCTCTAACACTCTTGTCATTGGGACGTACTATCTGTGTCATCTGGTAGCTTACTGCAGTTTGCATATGATTCATGAGGATGTGTGTAGTTATTTTACGGGTGTTATATTTATATATATTTTAATGTTCGATTTCGGCCTGACTCTGAATTATCCATTATTTATGGGCATGAGTTTATTTAAATCTAAAACGTTTCCTCAAAACAAGCACACAAAAATATTTTAAGAATTATTTTTACTCTCTTAATTATATAGATGAGCAGATTTGATTCATTTTTATAGACTCTTATATAATGAAGTTTCTATACTTATGACTATATGTATTGTATGTAATATGTATGACAATATTATCGTAACTATAAATTTAACTTTTACAATACTAAACCAAAAAAATTAGAAACTCTTGCGGTGGTCATCGCAAAAGGATCTATTTCCTGTTAGAAAACTAATGACTTCCCAACGATCACATAGTTTCGCGTGGGAAAGCGCTCAAGATTAGGTTCTAAGGCAAGTCATTCTTTGACCTCCCTTTATTCTATCGGCAGAGAAGTCACCGGCGTAGTTCACACGCCAATCAGCTTTTAAGTCCAACGCGAGTGGGAAGACAAGAACCAATGGCCGAATGGTAATCCCGGATACGTCCAAACAGAAATGATTCTGCATCACGTGTCTCTTTTGAGGGCTTCACATATTCCAACTTTACAGAGATTGCTTAATTTTTCTGAGCCTGGTTTCCAAATTGGCTTGTACGCTCTTACACCTACAGTGATCGATCAAGGTTCCAGATAACGAGCATCATAATGCATCTTACGCACTCTTCTCATCAATAATCCGACCTTAGAACAACTCCTCATCCATCTCATTGCTCGTTTTCCCACCTTGGCAATGATTATGAGCCTGAACATGCAAATGCTGTAATCAAGCTCGAAGTTGACATTTACGTTAAGGTGACCGACTACGTTCGGAACCTTGATTATAAAAAGGCACATAAATGGATAATTTTCATGAAATTTAGAGTCACTTTGATTAGAATACATGTATAAAATTGTTTTAAGGACATTTTGACAAAAAAAAAATTTTAAATACAATATTTCGGCAAAAAATTAACTTAGTATAACCTTTTTTCAAAATGTTCTTTTTTTGTTAAAAATGCTTCTATTATAATAATATTTTGCCTGTATATAGCTCACACCTCTGTACAGAGGCTCAACTACGATTTTTGAAAAATTCACATTATTTTCAAAGTTACAACCATTTGAAATAATTATCGGCGTTTTTGTCTTAAAATTTCTCCCCTCTGTTGTCGTATAAAACATCGATAAACCCACTTCTAAGTTATATATTTCACAAATTCCAGTTGAGCCTCTGTACAGAGGTCTGAGATATATACAGGCAAAATATTATTTTAATAGAAGCATTTTTCAAAAAAGGAGAACATTTTGAAAATGGGTCATTCTATGCTCATTTTTTGTCAAATTATTGTACTTAAATAATTTTTACTGTAATACCATTCTTAAAAGAATTTTATATTCATTTTCTAATCTAAGTGATACTAAATATCATAAATATTATCCTTTTATACGCTTTTGCAAAATCACGGTTCCGAACGTAGTCGGATACCTTAATACTCCTAAATAATTTTATAAGAAGATTTTGAAGGAAAGAATGGTGAAGTCTTGGAACCAAGAATATCTCATTTTAAATAAAGGGAGCATAACATAGGCATTTTTTCCAGCCATTAATAAGAGATTATCCTACCATCATTGTTATACTAATTACAAAATAACCCAATTTCTAACTAGTCTTTGTACTTTTAAAAGCTACTTGAACAAAAAAAAAATAATAATGCAATTGTAATATTGGTCCTGTAATTGTAATATTGGTGGCGAGGAAAATGTAGAATATGTGCTTCTTCAGTGTTCCAAGTTTGTAAGAGAACGAAAGATCCTAAGACTGACTTTCCAGGGACTTAATATAAATTAGCCTCCGAATCTTGACGAACTTATTTCCACCAGAAGTTCTTTTAAAAATTTCTGTGAATTTGTTGTAAATATTTGTAATCCTTCATAACCTCAAAAGTTTTTTTTCCTTCTTAACTTTTTAATGTGTGATTAATACTTACTTCTGTGAGTCCCGTGTGATACTTTGAGGTGCACGGGGATTTTATAACAGTTTTCAATAATAAAAAAAAGAGCATCTACTTTTTTCATAATAGCATGAATTTTTTTTTGACATGATCTTTCCACTGATAAACTCTTCAATGATTGATTTAGTGCATTTCACAGCTTCTCATTGATAGAGACTGAGGTAAATAACGTAATATATAACAATATATAATTTGTGTTACATAATATTCCAATTAATTGTGAATATTTTAAATGTATCCTTGAAGTGCAACACATTCCAATGCAAGAACTCAAATTTATGGTTTTCGGTTTCTCTGTAACTTATCTATTTGGGAAACGAAGACTTTGTTTTAGAAAAAAAAAGAAGAGAAAGCAATATATATATATATATATATATATATATATATGAAGAGCAGAATTATTTCTTCACTCTACATTATTTATAAAGAATCATTCACACATAGGCAAAAATTTTTTATTTTCTAGGTACTTGCGGTTGCATATGGTTTATACTTTGGTGTATATTCATATATGATTCACCAGATATACATCCGAGTATTTCAGAGGAAGAAGTCTCACTTTACTATCAAACAGAAGATGATAAAATATCTCACATGGTATGATTATACTATTTCTACACATGATTATTCTACAGTTCATACAGAATGTTTTTTTACAGAATGTTTTACAGAATGTTACTATATATTAGTTTACTCGCTCCCTACACACACACACACACACACACACACACA
>BMAV01020600.1:0-28239 GCA_019973955.1 Trichonephila inaurata madagascariensis | reverse complement strand
GAAAATATCCAAATGCTTAAAATCGAAGTAAACGTATCAAAGTAGGATACGGTTTCTTCTTAAAATTTTTTATATATTTATTTATTTTTTACTGCGATACATAAAACAGATTTTTTTTATCTTGCTATTGGAGTCAACTTTCTGATTTCATTGTCTTAATGTGTGTGTAAATAATATATCCTTGGAAACATCTGGTGTCTTTTTTTTTTGCTTTTCATTGAAATCTTGCAAAAATTAGGTCCCAATATTTTTTTAAAATTTTTTTAGTTTCATTTTAAAGTTACTCCAAACTCTGTGTCTTCAGTCTTTCTGAATAGAATACACTTTTTAATGGCAGGTATCTGTAGTCAACGAAAACAAATTATTTAAGACAAAACGTTTTGAATTTAAAGCATAAGCATTACTAAATATTGTATACTGAAATTTCAAAACAAATAAGTGATTTACTGCACAAATAAATTTTACACAGTTAGTTATTGAACTAGTGTCCTCAAAATGTTTATCTGTTCCGGTTTCTACCTTCTTTTATAAAAAAAGAAACTACGATGATAGAAGGGGACTGTTTTTATTTAAATCAAACATGTGTAAAGCTACTAATTGAGAATTCAAAACTCTGTCTTTTGGATCCATCAATGGCTATCAATTGCGCACGAAATATTAAAATAAACAATTTGTGCTCTCCACTCAGAGTGCATGTGTGGCTGCGGTAGCCTGGGTCCAAACTCGTTGCTGATTAGGGTTAGAGTCCAAATTACCGCTGAAGACCCCCCTTAGGGGGCCCCGATGCACTTTTCATCGTCGAGGCTCAATATTTTCCAATGTGGATTGGGGAGAAGGTGCCCCATCGATGAGTCCTTGTCACTTGATCGATATTCAAAATTATGAGGTCCATTGCCAATAGATCTCGTGTTGCTTTATAGTGCGACGTTAATATAACTATCTTTCCTCGAATGATTCTTTTTTCCTTCATCGTAAGTTCCTGCTTCGCTTGTAATGCGTTCTTTCAGACATTCATCAGTTGAGTCTTTAGATCTGAAACTTTTGAAATAATTAACTCGTGCTACTGATTATGTTCTGCACATATTCGATTGACAAAATGACTGTTGAATATTGATCCCCTTGTCCCTGAAATATATCTTTCCAGATCCATACCTATTAATTATTATTTAGTTGATCGAACACTAAAATAGGGATTGTTTTTTATTTAGTCTTGTGCAGTTCAATGGTTCTTTAGATTAAATTCTGATATGAGCTGGAATAAACTTTTTGTTTCAAATAAATACGAATTTAGCTCACTAAGCATATTAAAGTTAAAATGCTTTGTATCTGAAATAAGAATTAATTAAATAAAATATATACTTTATATAAAATGGGATTACCTCTCAGTATACTCAATAATAATAAATTGTAAAATTCTGTAATAAGCACTACTTTTTTCAAATGTTGCGGGAACGTTTTTGATCATCTGTAGAAACAAATTTTACAAAACTTCAGTGAAACATAAAAGAAAGTTTCTAGCAATGAAAAGGTTGAAAATATCCATAAAGCGTGAAATACTGTACATTTAATCTAAAGATTCACAATTATGTATGCAAATAATTCTACTTTTATTGGATAGATATGTTCCTTTACATTGCATGTAAAAAAAATTGTGCAGAAATGTATTACGTTTATATGGAAAAATAAAAGAGAGTGGTTTCCGCGAGCGCACGCGCGCGCGCGCGAGTCCCAAGAAATCAGAAAATATAATACAATAAACCATAAGTATACACACATATATATAGGGATTGCAATACCGGTATTTTGAACCATTTGTACAATTTTGTAATACCGGTATTCACAAGTTTAAATCCTTTTTTTTCGGTATTTACTAGAGCCTTTTCAAACTGTCTCCACTATATGTCCAGGGATCACCAACACAGCAAAATAGTATACCTTTTAATCTTATGTCTCCTTAACGGGCAAAACTAATTAGACCGTTAGTATAAAGTTGCATTGTACACACAGTTAGAATTAACGATAACTAAAAAGATTTCAATAAGACAAAATACATTACAGAAATCAGCTATATCCAAAATAATCCGACGAGAAATCGATTTATTTGAAGGTGAGGGATTTAAAGGTAAATACATGGATATTTAAATTTCTTTTTTTAAATAAAAAGATGTTTTTTTTATACTTTGGATTCTTTATATACTTCCTTAATTTAAATTTACAAATGATTTTTTGTGAGATACATAAGCTATTTAATAAAACGGGAGATAAAAAAAAAGAAAAACCTGTTTTTTCTTGCCCTAAAATTTTCTCCCCCATTAAATTTACCCCCGGTATTAAGATCAAAAAAATCAAACCCGGCATTGAACTTTGGTCCGATTTTTGCAACCCAACCAAAAGTTTTAATGTTAAGATCTTAAATATTTGCCGTGCATTATCAGTTCATCACCATTCAATGTCAATGTATACTTAAATGATCAGCTAGTGGATAGTTTTCGTGAATTATAGCTGATATAGCTGTATTAAGAGGTCTCCATTCATTGCTTTGAAGATCTGCCTTTTCGCTGAGGGAAATTAAGTTCTTAATATAGCTAGAGATGTCTGGTCAGAGTCTAAGTTGTTTGTTCGCAAATCAGCTTAAGGTTCGATCAATACTTTAAAATGTCCTCGTCGTGAGTTGTCCTTCGTTTTCTTATTTTTTCACGAATTTCATCATCGTGTTTGGTATCATGAGCTCGATATCTAGATACTCGCAAAGCAGACAAAATTCCATTCTTAGATTATATAAAACTCGGAGAATTCTTGCTATGATAATCGCCTTCCTCATCCAAAAAATTGCAGTTTAAAAAAAAGAAAGGGTTTTCCCTTTTAAATTTTGGGGTGATCCGTTAAATCAAAATATGTCGTGTAAAAAGGGAATTATTATTATTATTATTATTATTATTTTTTCTAATTCATGTTCAGTCAAAATCGTAGAGAAACAGAATTGGGTATAGTCTTAATTTGGAGAGTGAATGATATTTGCCAATGGATGCATTTAAATGGCAACATGACACAATTTTAAAAGGCGTTAATGGTAGAGAAATTTTAGATCTTACAATATTCTAAAGTACCTTTTATGTTTCAAAACTGTTATTCAGTCCAAAAAGATTTTTAATAAGCTCTAAATCATGGATGTCTAAATTATGACCGTTTGAGGGCCGCATTGTAACAACAAGAACAATTTGCGGGGCCACAAACACATACAATATTTTTTAACAAATTGAAATAAAAATTATCTCTATGTAGTTTTATTAAAATAAATTAACTTCTTTTTATTATATTTTTTTAAAAAAAATTTGAATTAGATATGTATAGGTATATATTTATTTTAAATTTGTAAGAGTTTCGTTTCATTTAGTTTGGATTTCACGAAGATGGAAAAAATTCAAATTAATGATATGGATGAATAAATTAGGATGTTTATCGCGGAGTAGGTAATCTTTTTTAAATATCCAGTAAAAAAACATACTCAAATCTTTCTTTTGTTGAATGTCCTTTCCAAAGCATTCCCTTTGAAGGTTTGGGAAAGGGAAAATTCGGCTCGGGGGATACACACATAATTCGAAACGTTAATTCTTATGGCATGCTAAGATGTTTTTATTTAAATTTTTATTTCAAAATAAGTGTCAACAAATCAATTATATATGAAAAATATTGCAAACATTTTTTTTTTTTTAAAATTAAAATGTGTACATTGAAATATTTTCACAATTTGCTTTAAATCACCACGCTTTAGACAAGCATGCTCTAAATGAAAATTAATACTTCAAACATTATAATATTTAGTGACTGAATAGTTAAATTTCCTGAATATTTTATTTTAAAATTCTTTCTACATTTGGTATTTTTTTTTTTGTTGTTATTTATATTATTTTTTACTTTAGAATAAAATTGTAGTCAAGTTTGATCGTCATCGAGTGAAGAAGAAAAAAATGTTGCACAACTTACTCATGGAGCACATGGTTCCAGGATTTTATAAAATAGACGATTTCAGAGACGGTCAGACAATTGATGCTGAAAAACCGAATTCAAAAATAAGGATTAATATGTATTACACACCTGAAAAGGTACTATCCTATAAAATAAGATTGCGCAATAAAGACATCTGTATAACAAACTCTTAAGGTATCCGACTACGTTCGGGACCGTGATTTTAAAAAGCACATAAATGGATAGTTTCATGATATTTAGTGTCACTCAGATTAGAATACATGCATAAAATTGTTTTAAGGACATTTTGACAAAAAAAAAATTATTTAAATACAATATTTTTGCAAAAAATTAACTTAGAATAATCTTTTTTCAAAATGTCTCTTTTTTGAAAAATGCTTCAAATAATAATATTTTTGCCTGTATATAGCTCAAAACCTTTCTACAGGCTCAATTAAATTTCTAAAAAATTCACATTATTTTCAGAGTTACCACCCATTGAAATAATTATTTTTTTAAAAATTGGGCTTCCCTCTGTTTGTGTAAAATATGGATAAACCCACTTCTAAGTTATATATTTCAAAAAATTCTAGTTGAGCCTCTGTAGGGGTTTTAGGGTATATACAGGAAATATTATTATAATGAAGCATTTTTCACAAAGGAGAACATTTTTTAAAAAAATTATTCTAAGTTAATTTATTGCCGAAATATTTTATTTAAATAATTTTTTTTAAAATGTCCTTAAACAATTTTTGCATTATTTAAACTGAGTGACACCAATATCATGAAAATTATCCATTTATGCGCTTTGCAAAATCACGGTTCCGAACGTAGTCGGATACCTTAACATAAATATCTTCATTATGCAATCTAAACCTATTCATATAAATGATTTTTTGTTGTTGTTTAAAGTGCTTTTTTATTAATACATTTTCAATGTATTATGTAGAAAGAAAAAAAAATCTGTCATAGATTTGTTGAAAAGTCTCAATTGAATATAAACTATTAATTATTGTTTCTTTGCCATTGTTTCACAATTGGTTGAAATAGGATCTGAAGTTTAAAACAATGTTAAGAAATTCTTTAACGTATTTTTGCTGCTTCCTTGTTGAAACGTTTTGGTAATGTTTACGGAAGCCCTTAATGTGTTATTCAAATGTCATTATTATAATATTTATATTCAAATAAGAATTTATTTTAAGATATTATTAATATTTAATATTTCTTCTTACGAAATAGAATGATGTATGGTTAAAGAATTTTTAATTTTTGTATTCTTTTCACTAAGAGTTAAGTTCTCGTATTAAATTTTGAATAGATGTCTCTAAATTATTCTGAATCTATATATTATTTTTTATTTAAATGCTATAATGATAAGAATCAATGCAATACTTTATAAACAGCTATTATACTAAAACTGTTGTAAAACAAATGACAGCCTCCCACCAAATTTTGTGGTACTCTACAAGGTATTAAAATTTTAATATATATATAATGAAATAAATATGTTGATGTTCCTTAAACAATATACCATAAAGATGTTAATGTGATGTAAATTAACCACAAATTTGAATAATTTTTGTTTGTAATTCTACAAAAAACGCTTGTAAATGTTGAAAGCTGGAAATGTGTCAAGCCAATTTATAATTTATACGAAATTTAAAAAAAAATGGAAGTTAATGGATAATGAGTACATATGAAAATGATTCATCATCGCAATTTCATTTTATCACAACTTTTTGTAAATAGTACAATAATTTTTTTCTGTGTAAATTCTGTGTTAACCCTTATACATTTTAAAATAAAGCATAATAATAATGTTTCTATTAGATAGTGACAGCCAACTGTGTTCCCATTCTGGCTGGAGATCATTTTGCAAGAAATGGGATTATTCATGTTGTCCAAAAGATCTTGCCCATTCCTACTCGCACAGTAGCAGACATCATAGCTGGAGATGTACAGTTCTCTGTGTTAAAAAGAAGTAAGGTATTATCCTATATAAAATAGAAAAAAAAGTGTATCAAATAATTGATCTTATATTCTTTTTGAAGGAATTTTATTACTGCTGTACTAAACTTCAAAATATTTTGCAAATTTTATTATTTATATAAGTGAAAAATGTTTTATGAAGCAATTCTTAATCCTTGAATGATTTTACGTCCCGTGAAAAGAATCATTAGTTAAAAACACATTTGTGAAAATAATTTATATGCATGAAAGATATTTTTTGATTTAAATGTTTTGGATTGAATGTGTGGGGATGCTAATCCACATACTCAGTTACATCCAACAACCAAGCTGGACAAACTGAGCTAGTTCATTGAAATTCATACCAATGTATACAAACTACTGAAATAAAAATAGTGATTACTATTTATAATATAGTAAAGGCGCCACCTACAAGTAATTAATGAGTGGTAGGAGTAGTAGAGAGAGTGGTGGCGCCACAAATGGAACTCACACAAAACATATTAATTGCCTTCTTTTATCAACGAAAAAATGGAAACAAAATTTGATTAGGAAATTTTTAAGCATTAAATATATTATTTTAATTTACTGATAAAAGTTGGTTTTTTAGGAAAAATTAGTTGATTGATAATTTCTGTGAAAATATTTCTTCTTTTACTTGTGTCTCCCAGTATTCTTTTAATCACATAAAAACAAGCAGTACATTTACTTCGCAGATATTGTTGTGGTCACTACAATATCGTTTGTCGTGTTTCTTCGAAAGTGAGATCTAATCAAAATAAGTCTCGGCATGGTTATTTCGGATGCGCGCATTATAAGCCCTAATTAAAATTATCAGCCAAAAGATTCCAGACCTTGACGAATGTCTAGTCCAAATTTTTATACAACTCACGAGCACATTTGGTAGTAAATGCACATGTGTTTGATTAGAATTTTCTGTATTCGATAGGCCCTGTGTTGTTTTTCTGATGGAATAATACATTTAGAATAATCATAAGAGGAGTGCACAAAAGAAATAGCTTTTTCGTCGAGGACAAGAAAAAAACTGTGGAAGATTCTAGGGGCTCCATGGAGTACAGGAAAAGAGAAGTCGAAGATTCCAGATGTTCCAACGAGTGCAGAAAAATAATCGTATATGATCTTGGGTTCCATTGACTATAGGGTAAAGAAATATGAAAACTCTTGGAGAAAGAATCTTACATCTTTCGGTGTGCAAAGAAAAGTTAAATAATCCGAAACGACGATTTGAGCACAGAAACCCCAGTCAACAGGCGGACGAGGGAAATCCTAAGTAGTATACATGTAGGTCAAATCAATGAAGCTATTATTTCTAGATCTGGAAGACATCGTCTGTGAATGGACTGTTCACAGAAGTTCAGAGAAAGTTGAATTGCTCGCAAAAGCTGATATCAAAGCATCAACCCTTATAATGGTACCATGATTGAACTGTTTCAAAACAAGTAGCAAGTAGTACATCGCTGAATGGATAGCTTTGTTCAGCAATGTGAACTCTGATTAGTTTTATGACGATGTTTCAGAAGATGATATGGCTGCATTTGAAAAAAAAATGTAAATTAGTGTACAGGGAAAATAAAACATTCCCTGAAAACAAGCTCCTATTACTTCTTTTGCAGAAAAAACTAATGTAAAACTGTGTTTTATTTACAAGAAAACTTGACACTTTTGTTGTTCAGATTTATAACCTGTCAGTTTGAGCGTTAATATGAATGAATTCAACCCACAATTATTTGAGTTCCCTTTATGCAAGCGAAAACACATTATTGTCTTTGAACACACAAGCAAACAGTTTTAATCAGACATTATAATAAAACTACTCACGGATAAGTATGGAGTGTACAAATTAAGTTTGCACGTACGCGGTATACAAATAAGGTTTGCTTCTTGCTATAATGAACTTTTTTTCTTAAAAAATTGGTTATTTTGTGTGCAACTATATTGCTAAAAAGCATTTTCATTGGATATAAGACAGTATTTTTAAATATAAAGAAAGCGTGATCCCCTTTTTCTTATTTTATATTGTAAATTTGAGTCGAGAGAAGTCGAGTTTTAAAAAGAAGATCCAAGAACTTCGAAGTTCATGAAAGAAAAATTTAAATGTAATTAATGTTCAGGAAGACTTATCATTTATCTAAAAATATTTTTTCCTTTTATTGATGTCAAAGTTCGCTTTGCATGTCATTGAATTTTGATGTATTGTCACTATCCATTAATGAGAACAATTTAAAAATTACTTTTAGCATAGGTTTTGGTTTTGAATACATGTGAATTAGAGCATTTAGCATTTTATAAGCTTTAATAAATATTGAAAAGGAACACTGTCAGATTGATTTATACATTTACAGTTAAGTTTTATTATAAAATCTCATCCATATTTGTATGATTTGATTTCAAATCTCGTAAATGATCTTACAATAAAAATACTGAAATATTTTTTCCTCATTATTGTACTTTTTCACTGTCTTAGACACTCCTAGAATTTTTCTGAACTCTATTATTAAAAAGTGGGTTTTTAATCGTTTAATCTTTAAAGTTTATTTTTAAAATTAGATTTGGATTTTTACAGTAATTCATCTTTTTCTTAAGGTACCCATTTAACCTTTTTTAAAAGTCTTTGGAAAAAGTTTTTAGTTTTTTAATTTAAAATTACATGTAAAAAATTTTTTGACATTTTGAAAAAAAATATTCAAATTATTTTTGGAAAAAAAATTTAAATTAGTAATTTTTCAAAAACCTCCTTTTTTTGAAAAATCTTCTGTTTCAATAATATTTTGCCTGATAAACTAAGGCCTCTCTACAAGGGTCAAAATAAATTTTTAAAATATATAACGAATGGGTCTTAAAAATTTCTCCCCTTTGTCTAAAATATGGATAAACCCCCTTCTAATTTATTTTTTAAAAAAATTTTAATTAACCCTGTTAAGGGCTGAGTTATATACAGGCAAAAATATTTTAATAAGCATTTTTTTTTAAAAAATATTTAATGGGTCATTCTATGTTCATTTTTTGTCAAAAAAATTTACTTAAAAAAATTTTTTTTTGTAAAATTTCTTAAAACAATTTATATACATTTCTCGTGACATAAAACATGAATATTATCCATTTATACCTTTCAAAATCATGGTTCCAATCAATATAAAAGTTCTTCAAATTTTAAAATCTGTGTGTTCCAGTGCTCAGCCGAGCTGGTCTGGTTCAAGCTTTAAGAAACCCGAACAAAACTTTCACAGTATTTGCACCAACAGATTCAGCGTTCTCTCATCCATTCTTGGAAAGTGAATCAAATACAAATGAACGTTGTACTGTCAGTAAGTGAGATTTCTTTACTCTGTACTTTTTAGCTATATTTTGAACTTATCATCTAAACTCTCATTTACTTTAGTATTTTGTTACAGGTGTTATGAAGCATCACATCATAGATCATATGATCTGCTCTTCTGCCATTCCAAGATTTGCAAAAAGCCTCAATATGATCGGGGAACTGTTGAGTCTTTCGAGAGACGAATACAACAAGCTGTATGTGGATGATGTTCAAATAGTCGTCAAAGATTTAGTGGGAACAAATGGCGTTGTGCATATAATTGATGGAGTACTATCCACTAGACAAGGTAATAAATATATATTTTTTATTCTTTTGCTATTTAACATTTCGTACGATATTTAAAGTTAGATGTAACTATGCGACACATAATATTTGAAAACTTTAAGTTTTAAAGTCTATTGGAAGTTCTTTTATTAACTTTACTTAAGGTATCCGACTACTTTTAGAACTGTGATTTTGCAAAAGCGTACAGACGAATATATATTGTTAATATTTAGTGTCATTTAGATTAGAGAATACACATGTATAAAACACTGTTTTAAGAATATTATTACAATAAAAATTTATTTAAACGCAATATTTTGGAAAAAATGTATTTAGAATTACGTAAATACAAAATATTCTTTTTTTATGAAAAATGCTTCTAAAATAATAATATTTTGCTTTTAAATAGTTAAGAATTCTCTACTGAGTTCGAACTAGGAGTTTTGAAAAATTCGCATTGTTTTCAGAGTTACTACTAATTCAAATAGAATTATCGGTATTTTTTTATTAAAATTTCTCTGATAATATTAAAATATGGATAAATCCACTTCTAAGTTATATATTTCAAAAATCCTAGTTCAAGCTCTGTACAGAAATCTGAGCTATATATGGGCAAAATATTACTATAATAGAAGAATTTTCCATAAAAGGAGAATGTTTTGAAAATAGGTAATTCTAAATTCATTTTTTGCTAAAATATTGCACGTAAATAATTTTTACTGTGATCAGTTTGATACGTTTATTCTTATCTAAGTAACACTAAATATTAAAAATATTCATTTGTACTCTTTTGCAAAATGATGGTTCTGAACAAAGTCGGATACCTGAACTTAAATGTTCTTCATCTTAGTCTTTCTATCTTTTTTTTTACAAAGGGGCGAAAAATACGTTCCCCCGACTGTGGTCAGATTTTTTGAATGAAAGTAAAAAGTAGAATGATTATTTTCCCACATAAGTGCCAAAACATTGAGATTTTGTCATTCTGCTTGGTAAGCTTCAAAAAGCCCTAAAAAAATTTCGGGGTTTTGCATACGGAAAACGTTTATTTTTGGTGGATTTTTTGGAGGTTGGAACCATCAATTTACGCGGACTGTGACCCCCCGTCGAAAAATTTAAGGGCGATTCGGAAAAAGAGGCCAGGGCTTCTAAAAACGGCGTTTTGTTGTTGAATGACAATGCGAGAGGACACTCGGCGAAGGAAAAAAAAAACCTACAACTTTTGGTTGGTCCCCCCTATATACGTCCCGATCTATCAAGTGACTTTCATCTGCCACTTTAAAAAAGAATCTCATCTGAAGGCACTTTGGGAAACAATAAGAAATCAAACAAGCCGTTAAACGTTTTTTCCGTAAACTAAGTCCTGTTTTTTTCCCGGAGGGCTTTTTTTAAGCTTATCAAACATATGACAAAATGTTAATGTACTTAGTACTTTGTGGAAAAAAAAATCTCTATGCTATCTTTAATATTTATTCTATTGTTTGATTTCATACAAAACCACCAAAAATGACAGGGGGAAACTTATTTTCCGACTCACCCTCGTATATAATAATTTTTAATTAGTGTCAATATTTTATATATCTTTTAACAAAACTGAAGCATGCTCATTGTTTTGCATTAGAAACTTTTACAATTTACTTAAATTGTTTTTTGAAATATTTGACTAATCAATAAAATTTGATATTTGTAACCAACATAAACAGGAATGATACGGAAGGTTCTTTTACAAACAGGAAGAAATATTGTGTTTAAAATAAGAAAGTCTCGAACACAAGAAGGCTATTAAATTTGATTTTTAAATTTTTTTTTATAATTTCATTGAATAATTTTCTTTCTTTCTTTTTTTTTAGCTAAAAGTGCAAGTGCAGTTCTCGAGGAATATGGTTTGAATGAATTTCTTAAAATTCAAAATAGCAATTTAAAAACTTTTACGTTACTGAAAATTTCTTTTATTTCCAAAAGCTATTCGGGTAGGTGAAATTTTTATTCTTAACAAAGGTACTTGTTGGTTAAACCGGCGACCAACGATTAATAAATGGGTATGGTGGAGTTTATTGTAAAATTATTCGGCAAACCTAAAACTGGGTAAAACCAAGCAACAAGAATTTTGTGAGACAGTATTTTCCTATACTTATCAAAAGTTATATATTAATTAATGCAAAATTATGAAAAGTTTTAATTTAACTTTAAGAGAAAATTCTCTTAATTTTTTTAAAAAAAGGGAGGTTTTATTTCGAATGTAAGCCCTGGGCGTTTTTTTTCAAAACTTTACCCCAAACTCGAAATCCATGTAAAGCCAAATGGTTCCGTATTTTCCATGTCGCCGTGAAACCCAAAATTTGCAAGTGGTTAAAAAAAAGGGAAAGTTTTTCCAAACAAATTGTGTAAAATAAAAGCGAATGTGTTATTTTTTATATTTGAAAACCCCCCATCGGAACCACATTTTTTTATCAATTTTTTTTAAATTTTTTAATTCTTGTACGATATCTGAGAAAACCAAACTTTCTGTTCCATTTCTTTTTCGTTTTTAAAAAAAAAAAAAAGGGGGGGCCCCTTCCCCCATAAAAAACTTTTTAAATTACCTTTTAGAAATCCTCATGAGGGAATTTTACGAACTATTTGAGAAAATTTGAATTCTTACACTGACATTAAAAATTTTTTGACTTTTTTTCTTCCTTTAAAATAAAAAACCCATTCCACACTCAAAAAGTTAAAAGATTAAAATCACTTACACAAGGCTAACGGTAAACGATAAAAAACCTTTTTCCCATTATTTTTAAAATTTGGGGTCCGTATTTATACGACCCCCTTTATTTTCCCCTTTAAAAATTTGCAAAAATTTTTAACGAAAATATACTATATTTTTTTAATTTTACACAATTCCTGAGCTATACTAAATAACAAAAAGGCATGAAAAACTTTTTAATTATCTATTTATTTGATTGTTATCAATTACCTATTTATGCCACCTGAAAAGTAAATCACAAACTTCTTTTAAGTAAGAATCTTTTTAAGAAATTTTTTTTTTTTCCCCTTCACATAACTATTTTAAAGTAGTTTTTGGTATCTAAACTCAGTGACATTTTCCCTTTTTGGGGCTTTGGTTGCCGGAAAGACCAACAGATGCCACGATTAAAATAACCTTTACTCGACGTGTAAAAATTGATGGTAATCATTTGTATCAATAGGCCGTTCCTGCTGGACTCTTAGAATCTTTGATGAGTAACATAAACTCTCTTTTCTCCGTTCTTCCTGATCATGTAGCAGATGGAACAACACAAATCAAAACTCCTGAACAAATCTTTTATTCAAAGCTTGAAAACACATCCATCAGGGCTCAAGTTCATTCATCTGTAAGTAAGTCTGAAATATTTTCTTTATTTCTTTGTCCTTCAAAGTTTTGAAAAAAACATCGGGAAAACTAATCTATGGTCGCTGACTAAACAAACTGAAACTCACTTTTGGGATTAACGTGGCGTGAATGCTAATACTGTTATTTAAATCGTCCCAATGTTAAAATAGGATTAATGCCATTTTTAACACCATTTTATAAGCTTCACTTGCATACAACGGAATCTTTGAGCTCAATTTTAACCCACTTATAAGGTCAGAATAATTCGAAATTTTACTCACTTGTCCAAGACCGATGATAATACATTAATTTAATAATTTTGTTCTATTGTCCTGATCATCAGGATTATCGATTTCCCATTTTCAGATCCCATCCCGCATCTGGCGACTAATTTCTGATCCCATTTCCAGATTTGGCGACTAAAAGATTAAGTTCAACTTTCGATTAATTATAGAAGGATGCTTCTTTAGTATTTTTAATTTATAATTTACTTCAGAATTCTTCTGTAATTGTTGTTATTTATTCTACCAGATCAACATTGACATCAGATCGAGGCTAAGGGAGGGAGGGGGCTAGATTATGTTTGTTGTTTGGAAAGAAATTTGAGCTCCATGTAGATGACAGTACGATTTCGCTCCATACCCTCTTCAAATTTTTAGGGGCTCGTCCGGGGTACTCCTTCTTCTTCTGCCATAGGACTTTTGGCTCGTTGAATTTTTAGAATGCCCTACAAGAACTATACATTTACAAGCATTCATGTATTTTCCGAGATTCAAACCGGGCCTTTTGGCATAGCAGTCAGGGTCACTAACCCGATGGGCAATATCATACATATTTTTTATGATCATATGATGGGTATATGATCATGGCTTGATGATCATATAACCATTTATCACACAGTGCCTTAAAAATTAGAAACATTTAATGAATAAACATTTTTTCTTTTTGAAGGTAATTTCCCACTACGTTCGAAAACCCTGATTTTAAAAGGCATAAAAGGGTAATTTTCATGATATTTAGTGTCACTTTAGATTAAAAATACATGTATAAATTGTTTTAAGGCGGGCATTTGACAAAAATTTATTTAAATCAATAGTTTGCAAAAATTAACTTAGAATAACCTTTTTCAAATGTTCTCTTTTCTGAAAATGCTTCTATTATAATAATATTTTGCCTGTATATAGCTCAGATCTCTGTACAGAGGCTCAACTATGATTTTGAAAAATTCCCATTATTTTCAGACTTACAACCAATAAAATAATTATCGGCGTTTTTTTCTTAAAAAATTTTTCCCCTCTGTTTCGTTAAAAAATGGAAAAAACCCCTAAGTTATATATTTCCAAAAATTCTAGTTGAGCCTCTGTACAGAGGTCTAAGCTATATACAGGCAAAATATTATTATAATAGAAGCATTTTTCGCAAAAGGAGAATATTTTGAAAATGGATCATTCTATGTTCATTTTTGTCAAAATATTGTACTTAACTAATTTTTTATTGTAATACTATTCTTAAAACAATTTTATATACATTTTCTACATACATCACATCTAAGTGACACTAAATACCATAAATATTATCCATTTATACGCTTTTGCAAAATCACTTTTCCGAACGTAGTCGGATACCTTAATGTTAAAATGATTTTTAGTTTGATTTGCTTAAGTACAAAAGATAAATATATAGAGTATTGTATTAAGAAAATATATAAATTAAACAAAAATTATTGATAGTATATGCCATATTCCCCTCTCTATACTAAAGTGAAATTTGAAAGTCAGAATAAATTGTACTTTGTTCGTTTAGAGAAAGTGTTTTCAGTTTAAATTTTATTATTACAAATTTATGTTTGTCAGGTACTTTTAAAATATCCTGTAACTTATTGAATATATTTTTTTGCACAGTATCCTCATGCTGCTCCTCAAGTATTTGTTCAATGTGCTTTGGTGTTAAGTCCTGGTAATAAAATGTGCGGAGGAAATTTACATGTCATTAATAAAGTAAGTAAATGACAAGAAATAATTTTTTCGTAGACTTTCTTAAAATGTTATAAGTTATTTTATTGTCAAATGATTTAACTTATTTTTTAACTAATATATATCAAATAATAATAAAAATGTATTGCATACAAAAATAAATAAACTATTTAGCCTAATACTGTTACTCAAGTTATAATGTTAATAGTATTTATGAAGAATTTTACTAGACATTTTTATTTGACTAATAATTAAGTAATAATAATTCTAATTATTGCCAACTAATAAGTTTGAGACACAAAAGACAAATAAAATTGAAATGATTTTATTTGTTATATAAGATAAACTAAACTAAACTCAGTGGCGCAACAGCCCATAATGGCCAAGGCCTACTGTGCCCCTCTCAGTATACGTGACCTTGCGAGCTGAGGTGCATGATCGCATGTTCCGGTCAGGTGGTCAGTCTGACGCATATATAAGAATATATTAAAATAAAAGAGATTATACATGTATAAAGTCTTCAGAAGCATCTTTTAAATATAAATACATCTATAGACACAAATCTCTCTTTAATAATTGAAATAAGGAACCATTAAAAATAATGCTTTAAAAACTATTTCATGAAATCCTCTTTTATTAACTTAGTAAATACTATATATTCTGTTCGATTGCATTAAGTAAATAAAGTGCTCTAGTGTTTATAAAAATTAAAATATCTCTTATCCTGAAGGTCACTTCAAAAAGGAATAGCAAAGTAATACATCAAAATTGAAAAATTGAAAATTGGTTCATTTACTATTTGCACAGAGTGGGCCCCGTTTATGCAATATTTTGTCAATTTTTACTCATTTTTTCCCATTTTAGTAGTAATAGTTATTTTTCGATTCTTCCTTTTTGTCTTTTTTTTAAAAAATGTACTAAATAAATCTAAAAACCACAAAAAAAATCTCCATATATCCATAATTTTAAAAAAGTTGCAAGTAGTCGGATACCTTAAGCAACTTAAAAGTTTTGTAAGAGACTTTCTTTATAACCATAGGTTGTATTATTAAATTAATTCGCATTATCTTACTCCTCTAATTTTTGTTTTTCTCGAAGTTGCTGCTGCCACCGAAACTGTCAATAGTGGAAGTTCTGGAAGGTCTTGAAGAATTCTCTACTTTAGTGCTTCTTCTGAGGGCGACAGGTCTGGAGAGGCGATTGAGGAATCTTGACATGCAACACACATTGCTAGCACCCACCGATGATGCTTTCCACCAGATGGGGCAAGAGACGCTCTTTAAGCTGCTGGAAGACTTACCATTGGCCGCAGATTTAATAAAAATGCATATTTTATCCGGTGAGTTATCTTTTTAGTGAATATTCTAAAATAGAGAAGTGTAGTAAAGTGTGTCTAAGTGTTCTCTAAAATAGAGAATCCATTGTAGCATGGATACGTGCAGATTTCCATACCATGGAAAAAGTTGACTTTCTGAAGGAGCAAATCAAAGAATAAATTTTTAAATTCAATTATCATGCTTTTTCAATTCCTACTGTTAGCTCACACTCTCTCTATATTTATTTATTTATCTTGGTGAAATTTTCAATCGTTAATAAAATACACTTTAAAGCGCTCAGTTGAGCTAAAATTTTATATACATGATTATTTTGGATGACAATACAATAATTTAATTATAATTAATAAAAGTTAATTGATTAAAACTAATTATTTAAAGAATTACTAATACACAGCCACGTTGGCATCATTTTTGGCGATCCTTTTGGCGACTTGTGTCAAAACTTGAAAATTTTTTTTTCTTCACGTTTTAAAGCATTCAGTTGATCTGAAATTTTATATACACGATTGTTTTGGATGACAATACGATACTTTAATAATAAAAATTAATTACCACTTAATGTTGTGATTCTGTCATATGAATATACATATTTATATTAATTGTAACTATTTAATGAAAAGTAACTAAAACAAAAAATTTTCTTTGTTGATCTAAGTAGGAATTGACTTAAAAATTTTTTTTTTTTACTTGTTTTTATATATTTTTATTTTTTACTTGATGTTCTGTTGCAATTAAACTTCTCATGCATCAAAAGTATTTATTTTAGTACTGCTTACTTTTAAGATCGTTTGGGGCATTAAGACGAAAAGCTTAAAATATGTAACGTTCTCGATGCACTGAAAATGCGTGTAGATTTTTTAATGTGACAAATATTCTAACTTTTCGGACTGCTATAGGAAGCAATGAAAAAAGATCGGACAGTGTCTTTTATTTTTTAAAGTTAGCTCAATGTCGTCAGAAATTTATTTAAAAAGGATTTTTTGATGCATCTAAGCACTTTGATTAAACCCTAGACTATCTGCTGTGGCTTAAACATATTATAAAATATTTAATGTCCTTTTATGACGTAGAAGGGATTCTCTCTTGAGTTGTTGAATTTTGAAATATCGTAGAAAAACGAACCTTGCATGGTAGATTAAAGTAAGGTGATTATAAAGAAATGAGTACCAGAAAGGAATTCAAAAAGTTTATAAATTAGATATAGAGTTAACCCCTATGGTCTGCATGCGTTGAGAAATGGAATTGTATAAATTATATTTGGTTAATATTTTTATTACAAAAAAAGTAGTATATTAGCATCTAATATTAACAATATTTGTTGAAATCATATGCATGACATGATTATATTTTATGAAAGAAAATTTATATATATATGTCAGGTTTGAAAAGTTTAGCTTTAAAATTAAGTAAGTAATAAATGATAATAGAGCGAACTCTCTACCATCGCGTAAGGATTTGTGGGTAAATAAGCCTTTTGGGGAGTGAGCGCGCCAAAGGGAAAAAGCATACTCGAAAAGGCAGCTGGTGACTCCTTGCCGAATTTGTTGTCTATTGTTCTACTCGGTTGCGCCAAAGGGCCGCCATGTTGGATTTTATGTGATTGAAGCAAAATAAAGATGTTGTTATAGAAATGATGCCCTCCTCATTTTACCAGCAGGGGGCCTGACATATATATAGTTTATAATATTTAAAATATTTATCTATTTAACTGATAATATTAACCTTATCTTAACTGTCAATTTTTTCCCCTATTTACAAAAATTTTTTAAAAACGCTTTTTTTTTGTTGTACAAAAAACCCCGTATTTTTTAAAAAAATAATTTGAAATGGGTAGATTCGAATTATTTTCTTCGTACATTTTTGATTGATATTTATTCCTAATTAACTTTATTAAACATATGTTTTATTTTGCAATATATATTGTATTTAAAAAAAATGTTTAACCAAGAATTGTATCATGTAACTTGGAAAATAGGCAACAACATATCTCTTAAAATCAAATAGAATTTCTTTCTTCTTATCTAAGATGGAAATTTTCAGAAATACGAACGATCTCTGAATATTTTGGTAAAAGTATACCTTTTAAAACGTTTCTGTTACGAATAAAAGAAAACCGCTTATTCTTTTTTAAGCTGTATGGATTTCAGAAATTTCCTGGCTAATATTTGAAGGTATTTTAACATCTGCTATTGTTTTTTTTTAAAATTTTTGGAACAGAAAAAAATGACAAGGTGGAAAATTTACTAAACAATTTAACTCTAAGTTGCTAGACAAAAATAAAATTTAATAAGGAAAATACAATTAGAAATAACATAATTTTTTTAAAAATAATAATAATAATTGCTTTGAAAAAAAATCTAAATAATCAGAATTTACGAGTATCAAAAAGAGTAACCTTCTTCTTTCGCATAAAAATGTCATTTAAAAAAAAACTTCAGTAATGCACTTCCGGGAATAATTGTGCAAAAATATTTTCTTTTAATTAATACGTTTTACGTTCTATGTAAAAAATAAATATAACATTATGTGATATTTAAATAATTTTTTGAAGAAGAGAAATTGTAATATTAAAATTAATAAATTGGAACACAAATTTAGATCATATGTAAAAATGTTAACTGCTAATGTCATCTATGATTAAGCAAAGTAAAAAATAAATATTAAGTTGTCCATTAAACCAAGACTAAAATTCACAGTACAAATATTTCTTTTAAAACCCATAAGCTAATTTTATATAGTATTTACATAAATAAAATTTATATTTGAATATTCAAAAGAAGATTTATGCTAATAGTGATCGGATAATGAGGAATTTATTGATAGAGAAATTCTCAAACATATGATCGTGTTCACATTAATGAAAACTATTTAAATTAAAAAATGATTAATAGAATGTTGTTTGCTTGGTTACTTTTTAGGAAGTTATTCTTCAACAGTTTGCTAATTTGCTTCATAATTATTGATTTTTCTTCACTTAATAAAATATTTATAAAAAAAATAATTAGATAAAAAGTGCATCTATGTTTAAAACTACAGTAATGAAACAAACTTTTTGTCTTACCATCTTTTAAATAGCAAAAGCTAATACCTAAAGAATAATATTCGGCATAACGAATTTTTACCTTGAAATTGATAATGGTGCAATAAAATGAGTGAGGGTAATGGATTTCCTCTCACATCCATCAGTGTTCGGGGAATTAGAATGAAGATAAGCCATAATCAAAACAAATATAATTTATTAATTCTTTAATAAGTCTCAACAACCCAGGCTAGGAAATGCACCTATAATTAAATATTGGAGCAAAAGTGAGGTAGACGAGATATTTAATATTTAATTATGAATTGAATCACTCTTACTTTTGGAACGTTTTGGTATTATGCTTTCTAAATAATCGTTATTCCGTTCTGAGCTATTCGACTTCTAGTCGATATTATTCTAACTCAAATATATCTTATAGACTTAGTCGCCAATTATCAATTTTAAATATTAAGTAATTAATCGACGAGTCACTCTCGACTAGCTTACGTTAATCACTAACTTCTATTATCTAACTCCCAACCCCCTCTCTTTTTCGAACCTAAAAGTTAATGCTTAACTATAAGTCTTGATTTACATAAACCGCATCTTCTTCTTCGGGAGAAAGTTTTCAATAGAACAATATTTAAAGAAAGAGATTTTCCTTAAAAGGATTAGTAGGAAGCTCGTGATAAGACCCGTTTCAATAGAATTACAAAAATTATTAATACTCAAAAAAATGCAGGAAAGATCGAAATTATGCACTCTTGTTTAGATGAAATATAATAAATTAATATCTTTCAAATGGTGACCAGAATTACAAATGTTTGACACTTTTAAAACTTCTAAAATGCCGAGTAAATAATATCTAAAAATTTAAAGAAAAAAAGCATACCCCTTTCGTTGTTATTGAAAAAGGAATTTTAAAATGGTTTTGTTTTGAAGTTTTTTTGACATTCTATGAGACCGAACTATCAGTTCATATTACGTCTTGGTGTTTTACTCGTATATCTTCCAACGTTACTTGATACTGAAATAGTTGTGAAAAAACCGAAACCCTGAGGCCAAAGGGAATGATAAAAGGGGTCGTATTTCGGGGTTTTAAAATCTGGGTTTGAAAGAAAAAGAAATAATCTCTAAATATTTATAGTTAAAGTTTAGCCAATTTCGGCTAATTAGTTCTGTTTTATTTTAAAGTTTTTTAGTGAATTTTATTTCGTACTTCTATATTATTTATAAATTAATTTTTTAGTGAGAGAAAAAAGCAAAATTATTTCTATGGTTCAGGGCAGGGGCGGCAAACTTTAGAGAGAGAAGAGCCAAGTTGTAAATGAAATAAGATTACTCAGGTATTCAAGTGCCTTTTATATGCGTACTCATGCGCAGGAAGGGGTGGGATAATATATTTTTGAAGTGAAATTTTTTGCGCTCGGGGTGAATAAAAAAAAATTGCCCATTTTTGCGAACAGTGCAAAAACCCCCCAAAAGTTTTTCTCCCACCCCTCCGAACCGTTAAAGGAGTGTGGGAAGGGGGAAAAAAGGGGGCCCGGGGACACAGCGTGACTTCCCTTCATATTAGTAAAAAATTTGGGATAGATGCCCACGTCTCCAACTGGTCAATTTTCCCCCCTTTCCCGGGTTTAAAGGGGGGTCCATTTCCTCCAGACCTGGGAAAAATTTTTAACTGTCGTATCAGTTGCGGTGGGGCTTATGGTGTAGACAAAATAGCTCTCGCAGAAAAAGGCGTCCCCTTTTGAAAACTTTAGATTGGTTTTCTACATGGCGATGTGTTCGGTGGTTTAAATTTTTTTTCTTTAATTTTCATTTGCGTTGAATTAATATTAATTCTAGTCAGAAGGCCTAAATTAAAAAGCACAAAGAGGGAAAAAAAGTTTCGTGAAAGGGAAAAAAAAAAAAAAAAAAAATAAAAAAACAAGTCCAGTCGGAAAAAAGGGCAAAAAGACAAAAAAAATAATTCCCAAAATTTGTCAAGTGCTACCGCCCAAAACTCGATCCAAAAAGGGAAAATGAGAGAATATCGGGACGAAAAATGATCTCTTAATGCCGAGTTTAAAAAGACAAATGGAAAAAAAAGCAAATTCATTTGTGGGAAAACCCAAAACTCCATTAAAAAATACCCATGAGAGAATATCGAGCATGGAAAAAAAAATTGCAAAATACCTCTTAATGCCGAGTATAAAAGGGGGTGGGAGGAAATTTTTGAGACTCTTCTAATGACAGCACATATTAATACGGACTTTGTCCCCCCTGTGCCGTCAACCACAGAGCCCTCAACAAGTCCAGTGCGTGTTGGAACTGATGCATGTGAATCGATAATAAATTCTATCTTAGGTTATAAAAACTATGATTTCCATAAAAATGTGTGGCCACGGTAGCCTAGTGGTCAAGGGTATCAGATCGTGACTGGCGTGTCATGAGTTCGAGCCGAGTCCCAAACCTTAAGACCCGCCTTTAGGGGCGATGCACGTTAAATCTCGGAGCTCAAACGTCCCCGTTGGTATGGTGTGGAAGTTAGGAGAGGGGGGTGACGTCCTCATTGACCATGGTTAAAATTACGAAGTCCGTCGCCAAAGCCCTCGTGTAGCTGAACAGTGCGCCGTTAATATTCACTCACCCATAAAATGCTCACAAGGTTTTAAAAAGCTATTCGTTGATAATTCTTTCGGTCACGGCCTGTTGCTGAGCAGAAAAATATCTTACCGGAAATTAATTTAGAAAACACTAAAGAATTTTACAATTGCCGACAAAGTTTAGGTAGGAAAAGTATACCAAATTTATCAAAATATAATCGTTTTGTATACCCAGAAAGACTCAATTATCTCCACGAATACTTTCCACGCAAATTAGGCGATTGAGACATGTACACGATCAGTTTGGAATATTAGAGCAAATCATCAATGTTCCAACGTCGCCATTTTTTTTTTAATAATGCTTAACCCACTATCCTGGAAATCCGTCCCTCAGACGGGAATGATTTGATTTGATGCCTTTAAATAATTCTGTGGTGTGATTTTTGAAGTGGGCTGCTTTGACATCTTCAGTTGGACTCTACCCAGTGAGAGGATCACGTGGTGGTACATGGCGATTTTTTTTTCACTTACGATATGGACGACTTTTCTTATCTATCATCCTCTACCAAACAGATATTCCTACAGTTTTTTTTGTATTTTGTATTATTATTTTTAATTACTTTTACTTGAATATAAATAATTTTTAATCAGTTTTATAAAAATACTAATCACAATTCTAGTGATAATAATACATTGTTGTGCTTGATTTAATCCCACACATCTTGTTTGAGCCATACTCAGTTTCATGAGCTATAAGGACATTTAAAACAGTCCTTAAGGTAATAAAATTCAAAAACATTTACGTACCGTCTGTTTGACGGATGTTTCTCAGTGAGTCAAAAAAATTGATGTTCCGGCCAGAGAGTGTTTGAGCAAAATATAAGGGTTTTGCACAAAGTATAAGGGCTTCCCAAATGAAATGTGGACTCGTGTAATTGCGTCATAATGAGTGCAGCTACAGTAGCGCCACCGAACACGGATATAAAGGGAGGTAGGAGGCTTATACCACATACACTCCTATAATCCGCCTTAACATTAAAATGCTTTCATTTGCCTGTTGGCAAATGACCTTCTAAATTTAATATTAGTACTTAAATTATTTTTTAATTAAATTTTACTTTCTGCTTTAATTATTCGGTATACCCACACAGGCGCAATCTCCCCATTCAATTCTTCTCTCACTAACTTCAGGGCAGCCAATCTAGAGCCAGTTCACTCTTCCCCCTCAGCCAATCACAAGTCAAGCTCTCTACCACTCAAAGATGAACTTTTTCCAATGCAGAATTTGTTTCACCAAGTGCTTCGTAGCCACGCCCTCTCACCACGTTTCAACGACCAATCAGGCTGTCTCCTACCACCAAGGGCGCTACTTCTCCAGGCACCATTAACTATTATGATATGAGTTGGAGGCTCGCTTCACGAGCCATGTACCCAGTGACATCCAGCGTCGTTTATACCATATACGATGTGCAATAATGAAACCTGTTCGTGGTAGAGGAAATAGATCAAAAGAAGTAAAGTCGTGCTATTCTTGGATGCGTCCGTATTGGAAATATGCGCGGTAATATGATTTCTGATTGCGAAAGGTGAGTCGGATATGGACATCTATCAGCGGACGGGGGCAGTCTATGGCAAACACTGCTTAGTTCGAACAATGGGTGCAAAATTTTTCTTGAAAGATGGCAAACATATCAGATCTCCATGATAATGCCTATCAAAACGTCTCAATTGAAATTCAGACCACCTTAAGAGAATTCCGATGAAAAGTGCTAGAATACCCGCCGTACAGTCCAGATATGTCTCTCTGAAATATTTCACACTTTTTCTACTTAAGAATGTTGCGTTTCCATTCGGACGATGAGATGAAGGTAGCTATGCAGGACTTAATCGGAAATCACCCACTATCTACATAGAAGACATAAAAGACATAGGCATACATAGACATAGAAGACATACATAGAAGACATAGGCATACTGTCGAAACAATGAGATCTGTGCTCAATTCCCATGGCAATTTATTTTGATTTCCAAGAAAGGTATCCTTTATATTCAGTTTGCCCACTTTTCATTTTGGCAATTCTTATTACATTTTTCTATTTCTATCAAACTGAGAGCTATCGAAGATATCTTTATGTCAGTCAATGCAAGAACAATCACTGTAAAATAGCTTAATGATGGAAATTAAACTTTCATGATCTTTGAAAAAAGAATTCTGTACCGTAACACCGTAAGAATTTTCTAGAGTTTGCACTAATATTTAAAATTGGCACATTAATTTTTCTTTCATATAAAAGTCATTCCAGTACCCTTTTTTTTATTAAATCTTGAACACAGCATAAAATACGGAATGTGTTTTTGTACCTTCTATTGGGGATTTAAGTGTGTATCTTATCCATTCAGGAATGTTCCCAAACCCATGTATGCAAATAAGCAAACATTGCTGGAAATTACTTTGAGGAGCATCTTTCCCATGGTAGTATTTTTACCAGCCAATTTGGCTTCAAATACTTAAGAACTAATTGTAATAATTTCACTGATTCCCAATAAACTTTATAAATGTAGAAATAATTTAATATAGATCATCAACCAGTTATATGCAAACCCGAGAGCGGTCAAACGGGGCCAAGAGTCACCCCAGATTCTCGAAGTCTTTAATTCAGGGAGAACTGTTTATTTGTTTGTTACCAATGACCTTATTAGTATCCTCTTATATGATTGTTTCAATGAGAACTAAAATGTATTTGTTGCATATCTTCCTCTTTTTTGGGATTGACAAACGTTTTTTTTTCAATCTTAAGGTATTTGGATCGACTGAGTTCCCCGCGCGACCTCTTTTGTTCCAAAATATTTTCTATGAATAGGCTACATTTTTCCCCTGTCAACGACATTTGTTTGATTGCCGTGTTGTGCGACTCATTATGATTTATAAATGTAAATGAACAGAATATAAAAAATAAATGAGCATCTGCACACAATTTCTATTGGATGAAATTAAAACTTCAGAAAAGAAATTGATCAAGCAAGGGAAGAACCCGAAGAAACAAGGATTAATCATGATATCGAAAGTAAATTTGAGAAAAAAGATGAATATGAAACGTTTGAGTCGAAAGGATGATTTTCAACTGTACGTTAAGAACTCCCATCAAAATGATATACAGTCACAAGTGAACCACAAGACACATTGCACTGTGTCAAAAAAACACAAGTAAGAAAAAGTTTGTCATGCTATTTGGCGATCATCTAAGGACATCTAAAACTACAATAACTTGAACAAAATATGAGAGTTTTGTTTGCCAGTGTGGCCGCGGTAGCCGAGTGGTATAGGTATTAGATCGCGGCTTGCCTTGTCACGAGTTCGAGCCCAGTAACACTAAAGACCCGCCGTGTAGGGCAACGATGCACGTTAAATCTGTCGAGAGCTGAAAAGTCCTCGCGTTGGTGTGGTAGTTAGAGAGAGGGTGCCAGCTCAGGTGTCGTCCACGTCACTTGACCATGGTTCAAAATTATATGGTCCGTCACCAAAAGCCCTCGTGTAGCTGAACAGTTTGATGTTATATATTCAATCAATCAATCAATTTGCTTGCAAGTATCATCCCTGTAATGTTAGCGAAAGGTGTCTGTGATTTGTGTCCTTTATTACAATTATACATATCTGAAACATTTTAGAATAGTTTGATTGGATTTTTTTCTGAAATTATGAAAAGAAATGTGAAAAGTCCTTACAAAATTAGGTAAGTATAATTTCTTTAAGTTAAATTATTCACTGGAATTAAGATTTTTATCGTATACAATAAAAATAATTGTAAAAGAGTGGGTGACTCAGTCACCCTGCGTGACCACTAACGTTACTATTAAGCACGCGACTGCTCCCGTGTTAAATGCATACGTAAATAAGGATGAATTTTTTTTCATTAGGTCAGTGATTCTCAAAGTTGCAATATTCGCGACCCAATATTCAATATCATAATTTTCATCGCGCCCCCTCCTCATACAATAACAATGTACTGAATTCAATAATACTATACTTTGACGCTAAAATTACGATATGACATTAACCTCTTAAGCAACCCCCTCCCCTTGTACATAAACTTCTCGTTAAGCCAAAGCGTTCATTTCTCCAGACGTATAGATACGTCTTTCCGAAGTATGACCTATTTTGTGCACTGCTATCCGTAAAATTATTCCGAAGACTTTGGAATTCAATAAAAGGACCTTGTTAATGTTTGCGAAGGATTTACTTATTTCAGATATTTTTTGCTTCTTTATTCCTCCCCCCTCCCCCAATACATCCCAATCTGGAAAACAGTTGGAAGCGAATCGCGAAACTTTTGATCGGAAGTCAAGGTTTAATTATAAACCGTACTAAAATTATCAAGATAAGTGTTAATTCTTGTTTTAAATTATATATATGACAAGGCCATAGGGGTCACTGATAATTAATAAACTTGTTTTTAACTTAGTATTGTTAAATTGATAATAAAACACATTGTGTAGCACTGATATATTTATAAGTGTAATATATCAGTGTAAATGTGTATTTAATTTTTTTATTATGTCAGAATGTATTACGTTTGTTTACTTCCAGTAAATTAATAATTTTTTTAAATAATCTTTTGTTCTCGACTTTTCAGTATGCTCGCGCCCCCTTGTAGATTTGTCACGCCCCCAAGGGGGCGCTCCACATTTTGAAAAACGCTGCATTAGGTAAATATAAAGGGAAAAAAATATAGGGGAATAATAATTTTTAGCTGGCATAATAATGGTTTAATAATATACACACAAAGGGAGAAGTCTGAAAAGCCGCGTTTTCTCGACCCCTGGTCTATGATGCAGAATACGTGCATGAAGCCCAAATGGCACAATTTCGAACACACGTTTTTCGTGTAAAGCAGATATGTGAGTCACAAATAAATAATTTTTTTGATTTTATAATAAAATTTCTTTTTGTACAGGTACTGCTTGTTGTTCTCAGCTGAAAGGTGACTTGCTGGCAGGTCGTCGTCAGATACGAGCCCTTGATGGATCCCTCCTGAAATTGGATCGCTACAGGGAAGGTATCATGAGGATTGGTGGCGCTCATATAGTGGATTGTGACATCATGGCGTCCAATGGTGTCATCCACATGACAGACGCTATTGTGAGACAAGAAGACCTGGTTATGAGAACTGGAGGTCATTCAGAAAATTTTCTCCTAAGGATTTAAAATGCTTACATAATTACTTCCAACAGTTATTACTTACGGGTGGAACAACAGTTATAAAATATAGTCAATATAATTTATGAAGACGCTCAACCACCACAGGAGAGAAGCTGAAAAAGAATTTGAGAGTACTAATATGTATAGGAGGAAGAAAAGATCTTGTGTGAAAAATGTTTGAGAAAAAAAAGAAAGTGCATTTAAATGCATTACTTATGTAAAATATATTTATAAAAAAGGCTTATACATTGTAAAGAAAAGGGTATGTGCAGTTTCATTTGAAAAATTCTTAGCGTTTCTTTTGAAATATTAGTCTACTGCTCTATGTTTTAAATTCTTCATCAGAACTATACATATTAAATTTTGAAAAAAATAACGTTTGGTCGAAAAAATCAGCGATGTAAATATACTTGCAATAAGCAATTGCACTTACGATTTAAAATTTTATTTTTCTGTTGCTATTTTAATATAAAGTAAAGATGAATTATGTTCTCATTCTAAATTTTCTATGAATGTTTAATAAGGAGAACATTTGAAATTAATTTTTTTATTGCGTGTTTATCCCGATTCTATTTACATTTTTTTCATTTAGTTTCTGTGTGTGTGTATTTATGACTTAATAAATATGATATCATACTCTGTAGAAGACAGTTATTTTTTCAGTAATTTTATTGACAAAAAGAGTACAAAAGATTCAAAATTCAATTATGTCTGGTTGTAAAGTCGAATATTAGTTATTTCCACAACTGCGATCAAACTATTGGAACAATAAAAACTAGCGTCTTCAAAGCCACATTTGATGTTTCGGGTGGATTCAAATTTTGAAAATGAAACTGTTTTAATATCTTTTTACATACTTTTAATTTAATCTGAAAATTATAATATAACTTAAATATAAAAGCAATACATCATTTATAATGGCAATAAAGCTAATAGACTGAGAATAACTATTGAAAGATTATAGAATATAAAGGAAATCGGCTCTTATGCTCTCTCGTCTTTTTTTTTAAAATTTTTTTTTAACAAAAATGAAATTTAATTTCAAGGATTGATTTGAACTAATACTAGGAGCAAAAAAAAAGGTGATAAAGAAGGAAAAGTGTATTTTATAAAGATTATATAAATATAATACGTATACTAATACACTGTTTAATTTTTCTCAAAACAAATGCTTAATTAGATGAATATGACATATATACACATATATTTAAATGTAATCTATTATAACATTAAGTACT
>BMAV01020599.1:0-83158 GCA_019973955.1 Trichonephila inaurata madagascariensis | reverse complement strand
TTTGAATTAATTAGCCTCATAATAGCAGAAAATATATTTTCCTTAAAGTTAAAAGATTAAAAAAAAAATACTTTTCAGTCACAATATAGTAAAAATAAAGAAGTAAAGAATGGAGTTGTTAATTCTTTTCATGAAAGATGTATATATATATAACGTGTATAAGAAAAAAACAATTAGAATGATTTCTTTTAAGATTAAATGAATGTTCCCAAATTGACCGTGTTTCTTTCGCTTTGCCATAGCCCAGAGTTTCTGGAACTGCGGGGCGTGATAACTCTCCGAAGGGGGCGAGCATATAGTCGAAAACAAAAGATTATTTAAATATATATATATATATATATAAAATATATTTTTCCATTAATTCATTCTAACCTAATTGCTGGTTTACCATTTAAAAAAATAGGTCTCCAGTTTAGTCTAAAGATTTTGTATTACATTTGTTGTGTCTTGAATTAATTTTCTTCCTGCTTTAGCACAGTAGGTTTTAGTACTTCTTCACTTTTATTTTATATTACTATATATATTAATTTAATGTATACAAACAAAATACATTGTGACATAAAAAGAAACAAGTAATCTGATTTTTTTTTTAAGAAAACAATTCCTAATTTGTTAGAAACACTTACTAGAACCATTTGTTGTAGATAAATCTAACTTCGTCAGAAATAACGCAGAATAAGTTTAAAATTAAATAATAATATATAATTAATAAAATAATATTTTAAAACACTGTATTAACATTAAGTGGCATCTACTATAAGTTTTAAAAAATGTATTTGAACTTCAGTGGATGAATAAAAAGTATTTTATCAACGAATGGAAATTTGAACAATATATATATATATATATATATATATATATAAAATAAAAAATGAAGAAGTACTGAAACCTACAGTCTAAAACGGGGGGAAAAATTTGGGAAATTTACCAGACACAACAAATGTAGATACAAAAAAAAATCTTTTGGGCTAAACTGGGATTTTATGATTTCAAAACTGTCGCATATATATATATATATATATAATATATATCAACATCGATTTTATATTTATAATCTCATTTCTCTTTTGTCCTTCATTTGTGATTTTTCCCGTGTCTATGTGTTTGTCGAAAGTTATTATTTGATGTTATCTCTTGTTGTAGAATTGGCCTATATATATTTTATATATAAATAGTTGGGGGAAAGAACTAAAATTAGGGTTTAAAAAATATATATGCACTGATCAATCTTTAAAAAAGTATCGTACTGCACAGAAACATTTTATAATTAAAACTATACTATAAGAAAAAGTTAAAAAATTTCCGTTGGGCCAAGGACTTAGCATATATAACATTATATTCAAAATAAAGCTTATCTTGATAATTTGTTCGGAAAAATTTTCCTTTCTGCCGTTAAAAAACGATTCCCCCTAATCCACCGTTTTCCCCCGTAGATTGCGCATGTGATACATTGGGGGGAATAAATAAGCAAAAAACCTCTGAAAAAAAAATCCCTTGAAACACGTTAAAGTATTTTATTGCATTCCCAAATGAGTGAGTGAGTGAATATTAACGTCGCACTGTTCAGCTACACGAGGGCTTTTTGGGGACGGGCCACGAAATTTTGAACCATGGTCAAGTGACGGGGACGACACCTGAGTGGCACCCCTTCTCCTAACTACCACACCACCCCAAACGGGGGACGTTTAAAGCCTCGACAGATTTTTCGTGCATCCTGCCCCAAAGGGGGGGTCTTTATTTCTGGGGTCGAACTCATGACATGCCCGCCATGGTCCCATACCAACCACTGGGGTACCCAGCCCCCGTATTGTTCCCAAAAATTCAAATAGTTCTATGAATAGCAGTGCACAGAACAGATCGTACTTCGAAAAGGCATATATATGTCCTTGAAAATTAAATTTTTGGGGGAAAGTTTATATAATTTTCACTTAAGAGATTGAAGTCGTATTGTAGCTTTAGCGTCAAAGTATAGTAATATTGAATTCAATGCATTATTATTGTTCGGAGGAAGGCGGCGATGAAAATTGTCTTTGAATATTTGATCGCAAATATTGAAAGTTTTTGAAGTACTGTACCGTAGCCTTTTAAATATTATCCTGCTATTTTCTCCAAATCTAATTCATAATGAAAAATAAATACGAATGACAATTCAGTTTATCTTTCTTTTTTTTTTCATTTGGATTTCATTTCAAATTCAAACTGTCAAACAAAAATTTTAGTAAATACATTTTTGGAGATTCAAATTTCTTTTATCTAAAAACCTGTTCTACTCCACAGCCTTGGTTTAAGTGCCAATTCGTACGTGAATAAAATCAAAAAACAAATTCTATACCGACTTAAAAAAATATTCCTATAAACATGTCATAAAAGTAAACAGTGAATACTTGACGTATTTCTGACCAAAATTATAGATTGAATTCACACTTATTTATAAATTTGTATTCTTTTATACTCATGTCCAAAATGAAAGTCACAAACATGTTTCTCGTCAAAAAACTGTTTCCGTTAAAACTGGTAGAAATTGTATATTATATATTTTGAAGACGAGTATTACAATATCACAACCTTTAGCTTAAGAATAGATGTTGTTTAGCGTTAGTGTTTGCGGAACTACTAGATTGAGACCATTTTAGCATATGCGAATTTTGCATCCAGTACTGTGAATACTGCCATGAGTCAAATAAGTTAGTCTGTTTGCAGTGAGAATGTCTTCTCCTAATTATTTAGCTGATTCAATGAGATAGAGAGCCGTTGGCGGGCTTGAAGTTGACCAGTCTCAAGCAGAGGTGGCCCGATCGTTACAAGTGTCCTGAAAGTAAGCTCCTGGTCATGGAGCCAAATCTAAAGAAGTGGTACTGTGACAAGAAAGGTCAGCCAAGGTCGCAACAAAGCATCAACATCTTCACAAGATCGCTACTTGGTCTTAAGCGAACGACGACACAAGTAGAGAATAGCTCCTCAACTTGCTCTTGACCAAGCTTTTGTGCCTGGAAAGAAATTTCCAGGCAAACAGTCTATACAGACGTCTTGTAGAGACTGTCCTTGGCGACCAGGCTTCCATTCTTGTGTCTCTCTTTGACTGCTTTCAACAGGAAAGACAGTATATTTGGGGAGATGAAAACATGAGTCGTGGGTATGACATGGATAGGGGTGCATTCTTTTCAGTGATTAGTCAAAATTCTCCCTGATATATGCGATTCAAGTCGAGACTTCATCAGGACATAAAGTAGAGCTCGCTTTCATCCCTTCTACATAACAAAAATCGACATATTTCGTCGCAAAGCAACCCTTGCGTGTGGGAGCATAATGTTGCACAGCCGCAACCCCCTCACTGTACCTTTTCGATGCGCATACTGCCAACTTACAACTCTACGTGGATGATATCCTGGAAGGCTGTATAAGGTTTTTCTGGATGCTATGAGCTTGGACTACATTTTAATGGACGAAAATGAGCTGCCACTCAGAACTTACATTGTTGATGAATATTTTTGAGAGGGTATATTCAGTACATGGCTTGGCCCTCACATTTCTATTCGATATGTTTGAGATGGTCTAGGAAAAGCAAATTCTCAGCGTAGCTGCCCTCCCAGGACCCCAGGAATTAAAATTACCGATTTGGAAAAAATGGACTTTGTTGTCATAAATACTTATTGACACTCTCATAAAGAGTATGACAGCTCGCTGTGAGGCTTTACAGCCATTCACAGTGGTAATAATCCATATTAGACAGACTTTTCCAAAGGTAAAGTCTTTATGTTCTATTCGTAATTTCAAACTTTTTTATATGACTTATATCTTAATTCGCATTTAATTTCTTTTCCGCATTGTGTTTTTATTATTCTTTCTGACATTGTAATATGTCATTGTGCCAAATTTCGAGGCCATGCAGTTCATAAGTTTTCACATATTTTATGTTTGTGACCTTAATTTTCGACATGTGAATGTAAATTTTTAACATAACTATTTCTTAAGTAAAAATGAATTATTTAATTTTAAATTAATTTTCATTGAGAAATTTAATTTATATTACTCAAGAAATTACTCAAAGTCTATTGTTAAACTCCATAACTATTATTCCTGAAAGAGAATATTGTTTTAGTAGAGAACATCAAATATCTCAAGAAAGATTATAAAATTTTTCTGAATAGTGTATGCAAAAGAATAATTAAATCTTAAAAGTAGTTGAAAATGGGAAAATAAAATATTTTCACTAATCGATTTTACCATTAACTGTCCAAGTAGACGTAACTACTAGTAATTTTATAACACATTTTCTTTCTATAGTATTCATTTTTATGTTTCCATTTCTACATATGCTGAACATATGTAAATCCCAATAAACTTCCAAGTAAAAAGGATTTTTATACTTTTCCCCTGAACTCATGGAGTACATATAGAGTTGCCAACACTTTTATATAAAAGTTGTAATACATAATTATAAATGTGTAACGGTAAAATATTTTGATAACAGCTGGAATTCTCATTAAAAAATAAGCTGAAGAGTATGAAAGAGTTTAATGTATAATTATAACAACTCGTTTAAAATTAGAAAGTTAGGAAATAAGATTATAACTACATACTGGTTTTTAAAAAAAATCTCCAGATTTAAAATTCCGTCATGAATCCAGTTAGGTTTATTACTTTATCGATGCAATTACAAAAATTACCAAATATCGATGCAATTACCAAAAACTATTTCAAAACTTTAGAAATGATTTCAAAAAGAGGCCAAGAACTAATATGGCATTTTACTAGCAACATTTCTACTTAACTGGAATAAAAAATAGTTCTGTAATATATGGGGTATTTGTAAATCACATTGCATTTTTTTTTCCTTCTCAGAACAAAACTAAAGCAATTTTCCGAATTTTTTTGTATTAGAATAGATTGAGACAATAACAATATAAAGAAACATTATCTGGCGTGAATAAGAATATTTTCAAATAAGGTTTCCAACAGAATGCACTCTAGAGCCGTCTGAAGCGGAAAATTTATTTCTTTTTAATCCTGCAAATAAGTCTACAGATAAGTAGATCTGAAAATGTCATATTCAAAGAAAAGTGGGATACAAATTTTATAACTACTGAAATAGATATTTATTAATAAAAAAAAATTTCTCGTAACTTTCAAATAAAATTTTATTTGTTCAAATAATAAGGTTTCATAATAATAATAGTGTATTGGTATTATTATTGGAAGCTTCCATCAACGGGTAGCCTAGTTTTTGGGTACATCGGACTCCAGACTTGCGGATTACCGGGTTCCGATACTCTACCGATGCTACAAATACCCACAGAGTACGCGGATTACGTGCTCGTTAAATCAGTGTCCGGATCTTGTGAACCTGGAAACTTTGAGTGCGGGACTGGAGAATACCCTTCCCGCCAGTTCCATTTCTTAAATTGTGGTGGAGGTAGGTGATGTCGCGCATATCATGCGAAATCCAACCGATCTGGCAACTGTTCTGCTCAGCGGGAAGGACACGACAAATTATAATTGGCATTTTTGTGGGCTGCAACCGTGGATGACAATACAAGCCAAGATATGTACATTCCCTGGCATACGCAGTTTTTGGTTAGGGAACAGATTTAGAAGCAGGAGGCGGCAGAGAACAACAGCGCTGTCGATGTGTTTGTCTGAATGACGAGCAGCGGTTTATCTTTTTGTACAATAATGTAAGTGATCCTTAAATGTTTAGTAACATTTTGTTTTATTTGCAATATATAATGTAAAAATTTAATTAAAATAATTAACAGTAATTTTACAATATTCAGTTTTTCTTTTTACTTAATTAATAACCCGTGAAATCCATTAAAACCTCCTAGACACCACTAAAAAGCCATCTGTATATGTTAAATAATGTATTTTCAATAAATTCTAACACATATTTATCCGTATAAAACTCGCGATGATTTACCATTACACCAAAATAAATTATAATTAATTAAATAGAAGTACAAGTCCGGAAGGTACCTTACAAGCATACATTTAAATAACTACTTGGCTGCGAATACCCACTGGGTCTGATAATATCGGATGAGGCTGCGTATGGTGAAGAAGCTGAGGGAATATATCTTTATGCGTTTCGCGGGCACAATACGGGTAGCTGTACGATTTGATTCGGTTCCACCCTAATTCTTAGGAAGAACACCCTGGAGGTGGTCAGAGGCCTCCTACCTTTCTTGTCCTTCCACCAACCTCACGAGAGGTCTTTGGCTTGACGGCTGAGACATACAACATATAAAATCTCAAACTGAAATTAGGAATAACATTTGAACGAACGATCAAAGCTACTTGATAACAAGTGTCCCCATTTATTTCATACTGGATCAAAGATACCATATATTTTCTACAGCTCAGCGCTGTCATCTTTGGCCTACGTCATAGGAATTTCAGTTTTGTTATTGTGAAACTGACTGTGTTGTTGTTTTTTTTTGTTGTTGTTAGAGTTATTAGTGGTTGCGTTTTATAAAAATAATAATGAATTTGTTTTTATTAGAAAATAACTCTGTTAGGTTTCCTTTTTTTTTTGTTTTTTGTTGTTATTTATTTGCAGTTACTTGACCACTGTTTTGTATTTTTTAAATTTTCTCTTTTACATACATAATTCTTGATATCCTGCTATACAAAATTTAAGATTATGAATTCCGTAGCAGCCTAATAACAATCGACTACACTTATACTTTGCTAGAGTTTAAATAACAGTTGACATTTATATAAATCACAATTCAACAGAAAGTGATTTTATAAATAGGAGCAACATTAGCAAATCTTTTCCTGGAGGTTAGCAGAGATAAGCATGGATAGGGTCCATCTCGCATCAATAAGCTAGATCGGAAGGTACTGGGACGACTGGCTGTATTTATTCCAATTCACGGAAGAATTTAATAACTGCAATGTAAATAATATTTTCTTCTTTTTAAAAAGAGCACCTTACCTTACAGTAGCGTGTGTGGTATTTTTACTTTGCCTTTAAAATGTTTAACAATAACCTAACTTTAAAATGATGGAATGCTTTTCATTTCATGTGTAATTTAGAGCTAAAAAGTATAAACTAAAATAACAAAAAAAAATACAAGGAATGAACTTTCTAGTACATTTTAACAATTAGGAATGCCTTTTTGAAAGAAAAAATTCCTCACATGTTTTTCTGATGTGTTAAAATTGATTTTATTCCAGGAGTAACCAATATTCACATAATTTTAATTCTATAAAAGGAAAATAACAAACAAACAAACTATATAAGACCTTTACATATATATCTAAGGAACCAAATGATAATTGTACTGGAAGTTCCTAGGCAAAATTCAAGAAAAAATATTAGGAATGGAAACTTACAAAGTATGTTGTCAGGCTGGAATCATTCATGAACACACGTTTGAGAGTCGGGTAAAATATGAAGCCAAATACGGCGGGGCACTGCTGGGCTAATAATTTAACAACTACAATACAGGGTATACCTTTAGCGGTTATTACGAATATATAATAGTGTACTTTGCTGATGTATCATCAGGTCAGATCTATAACGAAAATCAGTTACTACTGTCTATCTAAAAGCTTGTTTTCCAAGATAACGGTATCTTTTTGTACGCTACTTCGTGTATTTTTTGATACCAGGATACTAACATTTCTTTTCTGGCTATTATTTGCTTTCTGTTCCTGAAGAACCCCTCTTCAAAAAATAATTTGTTGTAACTTATAGAAGAAAGAAAAGAAATCTAGGAGTAGATGGTAAAAGTAATTGCCAAAAAAAAATAATAAAATGTGTTTAGTTTTAGAAGGGAAGTTCGTAGAGCTTTAGAAGTGGAACATATCCACGTAAACAACTGGGATATTTCAAGGGTTCTTAGTTAATGGTATGATCAAAAGGATAATTGTGGATATTTGTCCCCTCGAAAACGTAGCAATGAGAATTGTCACAACAAAAATATAGTACATAATATAGAAAATACGATAAAATAACTTGAGCTAAATTGAAAAGAGAGAAGAGAGATTGTATGTAGCACATAAGTAATTCTTTAAGCAATGACTAAATTTTGTAGAATAATTATTTATCAATAATTATTAATTATTTTCGCTCTTGAATTTCATTTTGTAGAACTAGAAGACGTTTGTACGGCGCTCTACTAACAGTTTGCATAAAAGGAAAATTAATATAATCTATACAAAATGTCAATTTAAGTACTTAGTATTTTTTTCTCAATCAAGCACAAAACACAAATAAATGGAATTTCAATTAAACATTCATACGTCAAGTATTGACTTATTACCTCAGGAAATAGCTGCATATAAAAATGCATTATTTCCTAAAAATCAAAATTTCTAAATGTTAAACTATTTTCTCAGTTTTATATATACACTGATGGAAAAAAATCCTAACACCAAATAGATTTCTGCCAGATAAACGAAATTTGGTAGGCTTGTTTGTACATCAGAAAGATGACATCAATTCACATTTCGAGCTAGGCATTTAAGTGTGGCACTAGTAGCACCACACAGAACTTAAAATCAGGGTTTCTTTAAATGCGTGCTGTTAAGTCAGTGAGCGTTATTCATCTGTGAAATTAGCATATTAAGTTGATGTGTTTGTGTCAGTCAAGAATGGTTTTAAGAAAAAAATAAGCCATTATCAACAGCTCTTTGAGTTTGATCGAGATTGCGTATTAGGTCTACGGGATGGGAGATCTGATTTCCCCGATTTTGCAGAAAGACTTGGCCGTAATGTATCCACTGTGCATGATTGTTGCGAGCAATGATCAAGGAATGGTACTGTCTCAAGAAGACTAGATTTTCGGTGGCCAAATAAAACCACTGAGAAGGAAGACTGCTGTATGCGGCGTACGATTTTGGTCATAGTATTGCGTCTACGTCAGAAATTCCAGCTGCAGTTGGTAACACAGTGACACAACGAATTGTTATAAATCGGTTATTTCAAGGACAGTTCCGAGCTATATACCATGCAGCGTGTATTGCACTGACTCCAAGCCATTGCCTTTTGTGATGCCAGTGGTGTCAAGTCAGAGATCTTTGGAGGACGCAGTGGAGATTGTGACGAGCTCACGAGTCATTTCATTAACATAACATCTGGATTCTTTGGGGGCCAAGATTAATGGCAACTCTTTTCCAACCAAAAACTAAGAAGCGAAATGTGAAAAAAAGAATGCAAATAAGATAGCTTTTAAATAACAGAAGTTTCATTAAGTTAATGGCAATTTTGGGTAATCGTATGTGTGAAAGAGACAAGTGTGAAGTTACCTGGAAAATAAGCCATTAAATCAAGGTGCATACCATTGCACGCACGCCCAGACGTTTCTTCATAAGATTGAATCTAAATTTGGATTAAGGTAGGAATGACTATTTGATATTAGGACTTGTAATATTATTAGAAGTGAGAGTAGGCTGATTAAATACTCAGAAATATCTGCTAGGCGATTCTGGTTTAATCCATTACTGTGTGTGTTTTGGCCCATTATAGAATCTCGCTTAATTAATATTATCTAAATTGTTAGACATTTAAGTTCCATTCCTATAGAAATTCTATTCCTTTTGCAAACCCTACACCTCTAGCTCACACGGACAATCAAAGATACGCTTATTATAAAGAAACGAAATATTTTAAAATGCGGAACACGGGGCAAGGTGACGAGCTCGTCATCTTGCCCCGTGTCTTGGGATTTATTAAACTAACTATGTTGTGTATTCTATTAAATTATGTAACACTTGTTTCTGTGTTTTGTCTTATACCTTTAAATTTCGATTTTATGTTTTGTGTTAAAAGTGCGCATTATACCCCGAATTTTACGGCAAGTCTATTTCAGCTGCGATATGACTTAAGGAACATCCATCTGTCAGTACGCGTGAAATAAAATAAAATCCTGAAATGTGCTGGTGCTAAAAATAATTGCATTGTCGTCTATTTGCATAGACATCTGTTACTCTGCATGTGTCTTTTGAGGCGAAAGATAAAATTCTCAATAGCAGAAAGTAACAATTAGTCATACATTTATTTTTAAATAACTTTTATCTCACTAACTCATTATGTGACGAACCTACATTTTGGATCATATGCATAAGACCTTCGGTTGTGCAATACTTTTATTTTTATAAATATACACAATGATGTTTTTCCTTCTTTGTTATATGCAATGTAATTTGATTAATTTATACACGCATGTATTTAATATTTCATCTTATTCAGAACTAATTGAAACATTTAACAATTCAAAATTTTTTTTAAATAAATCAATTTATAAAAACATATCAAATACATTTCAAATACTTGCCTAACTTCTATAAAACGAGACACAAAAACACATATTTTTTAAATAAGTTATAAGTGAAAGAATCAATTTCTTTGTTAAAATCTCTGAAATGAAGCTTTTCTACTTTCAAAATTATTCAAAATATCCTTCCTTAATATAAGCAAATAAGAAAATGCAATTTTCTACCTTGCGTTTGAAAAAAGAACCTAGCGGAATATAATTGTTTTCTAAAAAAATGAGAAATAAAATCAAACGTATATACAAGCAAGCCAGAATTAAATTACCGAATATCTTCTTAGAGTGAAGAAAAGGCGTATTTATCGATAAATATTACCAACGCCTTAAGGAAGGGATAAAAGTGAAGGTGCAGATATCTTCTAAAATGAATCGTTTTCCTTATAAGGAGTTGTGTGTTTATGTTAACACTATTACCTAAGCATTGATTTATGTCGAGAGAAAAAATTTACTTAGTTGTGAGGTACATCTGCCATCACCGTATGGTGCCATTGAAATTCGTCATGCTGAGAAAACAAATATGAATGGAATATTGATCTTTACAACGAATGTAAATGATATTAAAGTTATTTCACTAAACAAAATAAGAGTTACTTGTACCTTTGCCTGATTGATTCTGTAACAAATCATTGTACTTTACGTGGGTGGCTCTTGTATTTTACGTATCTCAGAGGTATGTTTTGATAATCATTCCACATTTAAAATACACGTCACTGTGAGTAATACTCATTGAATTCCGAAGGTATAAAACAACAGTTGCAGACTAGAACAAAACAAGTTGGTTTATAAGGATTCATTTCCTGAGGCAATTTATCCCACTCGTTCATCAGCTTTATTTTCAGGCCTTGAATGGTTCTCGGAGGGGTTACAGTTTTAATAACCAGAATTAAAATCCTGTGTAGATTTCGAAAGATTAATATTAGAAAGGGTTTGATAGGCTATAAAGGTTTTAAAAAACTTCCTTTTAAAATTAAATGAATTTAATTTTGATGCTTTTTTTTTCGTGTTATTGTTATATAAATTCAGTAGAAAATAAACTCGTACATCCTGATTAATGCCTGAATTCCATGACTTATACATTATTTTTTTTATTCCACAAAGAGCTGCGTATTGGAGTTTTCCCATTGCAGACCAAGTACATTTCCCGAAACTGGTATTTCATTTTAGTGTGGCACAATGTAGGCGGATACCAATCACCGCAGGTAATTTTGATGCCCAGTTCTCTCCCTAGAGGGAGGCACCTACGTTCTGACGATGCGAACTTCTACTAGGATTTCTTAATGTTACCTATAGCACCTAAGCCAAACAGAAACTCTAGGGATTTTTTACATGTCATAATCATACGAGATGTCCAATGTCGATTTTCTGCATCATGAATTTCCACCGACTTAGGAAGGGGTCGAACCAGCAACCTTAGGTGCAGAAGGCCAACGACAAACCAACCACGTTACCCAGCCGGCTAACTTATACATTATTGGTGTATTAATATGATGCATTGTGAAAAAAATTACATTTTATAATGTGTATACTTAAATGAAGGACTATTTAAAATTAAATATAAGAGTGAAGCTTTGTTTCATCATGCATTAATACACAAAACTGTACTGAACAGACTGAATGAATTTAAACACAATTACTACATTATTTCCTTTAGCTATGTATAAAATGGCTACAGTTTTAAACTTATAATTTTTTATTTGTACCGTACATTACAATAATGCTTTAATAGTCATTTTCTGGTACTTTATACTAATTTTAAATAAAATTTTAAAAACAGAGAATTCGCAAGCTTTATGTTTATAAGATTTTAGTTTAAAAATATGCTTCTTTCAGAAAATTTCTCCCGCTAGTTGAAACGTCTCTACGACATTTTTTTACTCATATCTATTCTTCTTAGAGCATTGTTCTGCTTTAAAGAACCCTTTAGTATCCCAAAGGAACTATTAATTTTGATTTAGCTAATTAGAAACTTTAAGAGAAGACAGGAAATAATGATGTTGATGCCGTAATGTCACTCACCAAGTCCTAATTTATTTTTGCAGTTTTCCTTGCAAAGAGTTTTTCCTTTTCTTTAACAGTCAAGAGCCCTTCCAACTCTTCTAGAGAGCCTTTAAAATCTCCAGAAGGTACCTCATTCGACTGACTTCATGCGTAAGATCAAGTGTCCCATGAGACAACAGATTTGGTTGTTTGATTCGGGAAGAAGGTTTTGACTCCTCCCATGCATTTTAATTCGACCTTATGATTGTTATACAGTGATTTAATTACTTACGGAACGAAGGGACGATTCCGAGTGGAATTAATAAGATGTATCCACAGACGAGGGAAATATTTGAATGAGAATTCATTTAGAGGAATGAAAAGATTCAGAGTAAGGGATTTCATTGCGTGTTTAATGAAATAATAAATTTGATTCTGGATTAAGATAATGAACATTTATTATTATTTTTTAAATTTCAGTGTTTCATTATAAATGCTACATTTTAAAGTAAGGTTTAAATTCTTAATTTTTTTAGTATAACCTTTAGATAGTTATCAATGCTTTTGAGCAAGTTGAATTCTTTTTTACTTTGAAATCCTTCTAATCCCTGGTTGGGAATTACGTCGATCGCGATCGACCGGTGGATCACCAAGACATTTTTGTGTGACCGCCTGAAGATTAGCTGTTGGTAATGGTATACCGAAATATTCAAGATTGGCTGACAGTATGAATATTAAGTCTTCTACTAACTGTAACAATGAAAACTAGCTTCAGATAAAAATGTTTTGTTTTTTAATATAATTTGAATTGTTCGATAATAAATGCACACCCTATTTTTGTGGCTATTATTAATATGTTTGTGTATCTTGCGTTTTGCTTTAACCCTTTCTTGGGTCATTTATTTCTCTTTCGAATTTCTTACAGTTTTTTGTTTTATTAACCCCAATTGTAAAAGCATTCCAAAAACCCATTTTGCCGAATTGGTTTTTTATATTTAAATTTTAAGGGTGAGAAGAATACTTTCCCCAAAGGGGCCATTCCCCCGTTATAAAAAAAATTTAAAATTTTAAAGGGTGATTTTTGCCCGGAAAAAATGAGAAGAAGTTTTTAAAGCACAAGGGGGCATCACATTCCCAGAGTAGTTGGTCCTCTTTTTTTTGTCCCCTTTTTGCGACATTTTCTAAACTCTAGTTGGAAAACCCCCTTTGGATATGATTTCCACACGCCTGCCAAACATCATCCGGGAAAACCCCCTTTTTTTGATTGGGTGCTAGAAGGGGGTCATTTTCTTTTTCTTGAGGGGAAAATTCGTCTATCAGCTGGGCACAAAAAATGATAGCTGGGCTAAACTTTGTTTCTTTTATTCACTTGCCATAAAATGAAATTATTTATGATGGTAAGGTCAATAAGACATTAAAAAAAACGATGCTAAAATGAAAGTAATGATACGAGATCTTTTTCCTATTTGGTATCGTTCTTTTCTTTGATCGAAGCGATTAACTCCTCTCGTGACATCGTTATGTACAAAGACAGCTTTGAAAGGGACCTTTTTTCTTCAGAAAACCCCCTTTTTTCCGATTTCCAAAATTTTTATAATCACTGGGCCAGCCAAATAAAACACAAAAAATTTAAACGAGAATTATAGTCTTTCCATCGTTATAAAAACAATATCAATATATTACAATGGATTTTGTGCTTCCCACAGGTGTATTTTGTAAGAACATATGAATGGGAAGTAATCTTCCCAAGACCCACGAAAGGGTTAAATGCAGTTTTAAAATATTAGGTGTTTTTTGTTTTTTTTTTAATTTTTTATTTATTTATTATTATTATTATTTTAGTTCTGTAGGTAAAAACACATATTCCGTATTTATTATTTATAGTTATAATACATATTGTGTTGACATTTTCCATACATCACTACACCCTTTTGAAAACTTGGGGCCCCCATGAATTTGTCAAGAGAGGGGAGGGGAGTAGAGATCTAAAGTCTACCATTCTCGTATCATACCCCAATACGCAGCTAAACATTTTTATTTTTTTATTTTGCTGATTTTCGGGGGCAGCAAAAAAAAAATTATTGAAAAAAAATTAGCATTAATTAATAAAAAAATTTTTAATAACAAATAAAATTGAATTTTTTCGTACCTACATGGGGTTTAAACCCCAACGCCAAAAGATTCAAGGGTTTTGGGGAGGGGGGCGGGGTCCGGGATTCCCCCCCCCCTTGTTTTTGTCCCCCTTAAAAGAGTGAAAGCAACTCCTTTAAAAAATTGAAGTGCCTTTTACCCTGAAAAGTCAGCTCTCCCGTTATAAGCAAACTTTTGGGAAAATTAACCCTTAGCTGGTTTTTCCCCTTTGACGCAGGGGTTCGGGAGGGGCATCTGGAACCCAAAGAACTTACCTGAGGCCCGGCCAGTGTATCGACACACAATAATATGTAATAAATAAAAATAAATACTAAAATACTATAATATACTTTTAAAAATAAATAAAATAATTAAATAATAAATAAAAAAATTTTTGGAAATAGAAAAGAATAAAAAGAATTGTCAAGTATCTGGACGTAAACATTAAATTTTTCTTGTTCTTTTATATAAGTTTATTATAATGTATTATTCGAAAGCTACGTTTCTATGATTATTGATTTTTTGTGGCCCCACCTTAAAGTTAAAATTGTTTTGTTTGGTTCAATTTATCCTTTGAGTTTGACACCCTTTTGGAAGGTCCAAAAAGGTTTCCAAAACCGGTTTGTTGTTTGCTAGGACATGATATTTTTTTTTCCCCGTCTTTGATTTGAGATTTTAATTTTTATGGTGAATTTTGTCTAGTGTTTTTAAGATTTGCAGTTTGTCTATGATACTCAAATACTTCTCGTTTGGGATTTTCTTTGCGGTGAAAGCGAGAAATTTCCATTGAAGACAGGAACTGAGATTCTTGAAAATATTCGATACAGAACAAGAATTGGTAAGGCAATGTGCAATTTGTTGCTTGAGAAGAAACGAAAATGGAAAGATAATCGAAAAATCCCGGTATTATCTCAGTCGCAAGGGCTATGTAAGACTTAGTATTACACCACGCTTAAAATTGTTTGCGCATGTATGTATACAAACATGCACAAAATCCTCAAACGTTTGAAAAAGAGATACAAACGTGAAATTTTTTGCGAGTGTGAGATAAATTCTTTTAGATTGTATGAAACATTCTTCATGTCATTTATAGTATACTTATAAAAATCAAACATTTATGGTTTTACGTGTTCCGCAATTATAATATAAAAATAGTTTTATAAAGCTCTAAAATTCGAAATTAAAATAAAATTCTTGCATTTTTATATTATGTCCAGTATTTTTTAAATAAAATTTGGAGTACGAAATGTGCCCTGTATTGGAGCATTTTCTGGCAAAACGATTGACTGCTTTAGAGGTTAAACACAAAGATGATATTTGTGTTTAAGCAGTTCTTATAATTGAATTGCCATATATTTTTTTCTGATTAATACGTAATGGAAATGTTTTTGCATTGAGCATATTCGCTCGTAATAATTTAATAGCATAACTGAAAATAAATATTTTTTATTCAGAAATATCACACATTTTCCTGTTTCAATGTATGAACAGTCCTCATATTTCCATGTGTGGCTTTCGGATATTTATATCCAATCTTGATGAAATGTCACCGTGCATTCTGATAATTTGACCGTATTACCAAGCTACACAAGAAACAGTGCTCAAAAGTTCACTAGTATTTTTATCAGAAAAGACTTGACTTGGATGACTGACCATGAAATTGTTGCAAGCCTGACTACAATATATATTTAAAGACCCCTTCTCCTAAAAAAAAAGAAAACATCTATTAAATAAATAAAAATTACGAATAAAAATCAGAAATGAGACGGTAAATAATTCATGGATCAAGATGGTGACATCATCAATTTGATCTACTCAACTTGATTTGATCATTAATGTTAAATGTTTGATTTTTGAGGTAATTATTACAATAATAGGGCAAATATACAAAATTATTATGAATCTCACATGGTCCAAAATATTCGTATTAAAGTGTAATCATCTTTTCCCCCTTTAGACCATGCTATCATACGTTGAAGATCAAGAAAATCGCAACACTAACGAAATAAACAAGGAGCATTCAAGAAATATGTTCTTTTCGTATTATGAAAAGAGAGTTTATGATACATCTAATCAAACAGGCACACAACTAACAATGTTCTCTTTAAAACGTTAAATTTCAATTAATCACTAAAATAACGTCTTCGTTTTACTGTAGATTTTCATATGAGAATTATTTTAAAGCTATTTTTCCTAATGACATTATACGCTATTTAAAGAAGTAATTAAAAGTATGTAAATAGAATAGTATTTTGTAAAGATGTAAACATTGGTTGAGAGCTCATGTCGAGATATTTAGTTAACATTAAAGTGGGAATTTTTTAATAATTTTTATCCTTTTCGTTTTTGATTAATCTTATTTGATATTATGTACTTAGAAATTTAACTGATTATGGTAAAAATACTCATTATAAAAAAACGAATTATTTTCTTAAAAATACGGTATAATATATTTAACATAAACTACAGGAACACACACACAAACAAAACACATCTAACACTCTTTACTGTAAATATTTTTAAAATAGCTATAATTTATTACATATATCACCCTACTTAAGTATTACTAGAATGTACAAAATCTAATTACCATTTAAATATTCTATGTAATGTAATAACAAGGTAAATAAAAATAATTTAAACTAGTAGTTCTTAACATGCAATTATAAGAAAATGCCTAGTATAAATATTGCCAGTATTTTTTAAATATACTAATGTGCTTTAAACTTAACTCATCAGAGAATTTAAGTAAGCAGCAATTTTCTTTATAATTTCCCTTTTGCCACATATACCTCATTACCAAACAAACTTGATGATGTACTTAAAGAGAATGAACTCGAAATATCAAACAACACTTACAGTAGTCCCTGGAAATGGGAAAAACCTTCTTCCACACAAAAACAAAATCCCTAATTACTTTTTATTCGCGTACGCCAACCCATTAGCCTGTCTTCAGTAATGAGACCACGGGGAACGACATTTTTGCCACGCGTAGGTGCAAGGAAGGGGAGGGGCCTTCACAAATAACACATAATTACAAGTCATGGTTGCCGAGCGGTCAATAATTAAGTCAGTTAAGTCGTATATCTTTTAATTACACACCGATTACGGATGGATCTGTGTGGTGTCCCTCCGCCACACAGAAATCTACGCACAGTTAATACCTTATGATAGGCTTTAATGAGTGTGATTTACATCTAATTAGTGTCTGGGAGTTAAATATTTATTGCCTTTCAGGTGAAGGTATTTACTCGTGAGAGGATTTTAAAGGCATTCCATCTCGGTGAGTGAGAATACCTGAGATCTCGAGACTCACTTTGGAATTTTAAAATATTTTCGGGGGAGGGTGTATTGTTAAATCGGAGATGGCCTTTTGGTAGTCGAAGTTATTTTAATTTAAATTAACTTAGAAAGACAAGTGGAATAGATCTGTTGTTAAATAAACCCATTTTAATCGAAAGTTGGAAAGATTTTGCTAATGAGATAAAAAGCTATATGGTTATATGAATGAAATCAGGGTGGGCATAAATAACTGGGACGTCCTTGACAAAGAAAAGTGAGGTTTTTTCTTTCAAATTTAAATTGTTCTACATTAATTTAAAAGCAATGGATTTGACATTTTTACAATGAATTATCTGCATGTTTTTGTGTATGTTAATGTAAAAATCCATTTTAAAATATAAATAATTCTGTCTGAGCAATTATAATAGTTAATAATGCTTAAACAATTTTTTCTCGAATAGACACAATTATTAAAAATGCTAAAATATAATTTTCAAATACATAAATAAATCAAGTAGTTCAAAGAGTACTGAGTCACGTTAAAACTTTTGTGAGATATATTATTTATTTCCATGCAGGAAATAATACATCTACATAAAATAATTTAACTTCAGTTTAGAATAAAAAAAATCTTGATAAATTCACCATTTCAAATCTTTAAATATTTCATTAAAATTCTGTATGATTTTAGTTTTTTCTCCCAATATAGCACAGTTTCTCTTTTATTTCGAAATACAGCTCTCTTTATCTAGTCTTTCTTTATAAGTAAACTCCAAAACAAAGAAAAAAGATTTAATCGCAATCGGAAAAAAAATTTAAAAGTTTCTTTTTCGCTCTCTCTCTCTTTCATTCTATAAATGAAAGGATATACATAATCTATAAAGGAGAAAAGCGACTCACTTATTACGATATATCAAAAGCTATTAGACTAACAACCTTGAAATTAGGCTGGCATGATCACTTTATAGAGTAGAGATGATTGCGACAGGTTAGAAAATAGGGGGCGTTACAGATAAATACACTTGTTTAAATTTTCTTAGATTAACATACGCATTAACGTCGTATTTGAAATTTAGGTGACATGGAGTACATATCCGCCACAAAAGGGGTTTTGCAAAAATAAATTCACAAATCGTTAGTTAAACATATGTCTTATATTTTAACTTAATATGTCTGACTCTTGGCATTTAATTCAACTTAGATAATTTAATATTGTCTTTCAATTACTGATAATAGAATAATATAAAAACTAGAGATTATAACCCACTTCAATTCTTAGTGTTTTACAGAACAAATTTCTTTATTTTCTTTTTAAAAAAAGAATCTGCTTAGGAAAACGAACTTTGCTCCTTTTGATCAATTGCGAGACATGTCCTGAAAGTAGGTACCGTTATAGAAAAAATCTCTCATAGAATAATGCTTTTTCAAAACAAATTCATTTCCCAAATGAAAGATCATGTCGGCAACTATTTCCCATACAATGGTGGTACCATTACTCAGGCATTTTTATATCTGGAAAAGAACTTGTCTATACCCTCTTTAAAGAAAGGCGCACTAATGAACATTTTTTTAAAAATTTGTGGAAACTCATTACAAAGCAATCTTATTGTGAACCGTCTGTTTCTACGAATTTTCTTACTCACTTTTTCAACCAAACCATCATTGAGAACAGTAGCTCACTCCCTCCATGCTTCGTCATGGACATTGGTGAGTCTATCAATGAATCCTCGAACCTTCTTTGCTGCCCATATCACCACTCACTACCAGGGCCGTCTAAAGGCCTCAGCCAAATGGATTCTGGCCAGGGCCTCCACCACAATGGGGAGTCTCGCCTCGTTCTCTAATTAGCCTTAATAAGATTGTCATTTGAATAATTTTAGCGTTCAAATGTTATTTCTCTGAAAAACTGGGAGTTTCGAACGATATGCCAACTGGCTACTTTTGATGATCGTCATCCATGCATAAGCCTAGGCCTACTGTCATACACCATCATTACTCATTCAGTCAAATGGCGGAAGTTCGTCAAGCTGGTTTGTGCGATTATAAGCCATCTACTTTCATTTGTGTTGGGTTTGTACGAGTATCTGACAACATATGCTATGTGCTGTCTACTTGTGGAACCCATATTTTTTGAGGGCTCAGTCCCTACTTTTACGAAGGGGCCCAGGGTCTACTTTTGTGTAAGGGTCCATGGCCACCTCAAGAAGTTTTAAAATGTACCTTCCGATACATTTTCTTAGTAAACCTCTTCAAGTTGACGATGTATTTTAACTGTCTTAATGTTCCTTGTGTTCAATAGGCGTATTACAGAACGCCCTTCGCTCGCGCGGCACTCGTCTTAAAGATTTTGAACACCCTCTAACATGAGTAAAAACAACACAAGACGGTTATATTGGCGTCACTGAACTGACAATCAGCCAGAGACATGCGAACCAAAGTGTTGAACTGTAAAAGTACCACTGCGGGTGCGGTAGAATGAAATGGTACTTAGTTCCCGGATATAACACGTGTATTCAATAGAAGGGGAAAAATCACAGCAGTTGAAGAAACGAAACGAAGAAAGAACTCATTGAAAATAATAATTCAAATAGCTTACTAACAAATAACTTAAATTTTTGTCTTGGTAATTTTAAAGTCTGCCCAAAAAATTCAACCTACTCCCTTCCAAACTTTGTGACTGAAATATTGGTGGTAGTTTAAAAATTGGATATCTTATCCTTTTTTGTTCAAAATTTAAGAAAGAAAGAAAATGCCTGAAAGTTAAACTGCATGCATGCTTTTAAAATTAACTCTTTTTTTCAACTTGTATCAAGTAAGCTTCGTTCACATTATTTTGTATCTTCTTTGATTTGATTTTGTAAATTTTTCATTGCTGTGTTTTTATAACTTCATTGTATTGGTTTTGTTACGTAATTGTTTTATTTTGTAGTATAATTTTTGTCTTTGTAACTAATTAATTTTTGTTATTTCTTTGCTTCATGACTTTTTTTTTGTTATTTACTTTTTATTTCATTTATCTTATTTTGTTTTTTTTTACTTACTTCTGTAAGCCCCGTGTGATATTTCTAGAGTACGGGAATAATACAATCTGTATTTAACTAAAAAAATAATAATAAATTACCAAACCTCTTCTTTTCTCTTTCAGATATTTACATTTTATTTTAAGCTTTTTTCTTTTATTTTTACTCATAGTGTAACATATTTTAATATCCGAATATTGATTTCAAATGAAAACTGTACAATATCCTAAGATTCATTATTAAATAACTTATTACTACGAAGGAAACATTTTATTCCATTCGTACAAAAAACAGTTTATAAACATATATATAAAGTTAAGGTATCCGACTACTTTCGGAACCGTGATTTTGCAAAAGCGTATAAATGGATAACATTCATGATATTTAATATCACTTAAATTAGAATACTTGTATAAAATTGTTTTAAGGACATTTTGATGAAAAAAAAATATTTAAATACAATATTTTGTCAAAAAATTAATTAAGAATAACATTTTTTTTCAAAAAGTTCTCCTTTTGTTAAAAATGCTTCTATTATATGAATATTTTGCCTGTATATAGATCAGACTTCTGTACAAAGGCTCAGCTACGATTTTGGAAAAATTTACATTATTTTCAGAGTTACAACCCTTTGAAATAATTATCGGCATTTTTTTCTTAAACTTTCTCCCCTCTGTTGTCGTAAAACAGGGATAAACCAACTTCTTAGTTATATATTTCAAAAATTCTAGTTGTGCCTTTGTACAGAGGTGTGAGCTATGTACAGGCAAAATATTATTATAATAGAAGCGTATTTCCCAAAAGGAGAATATTTTGAAAATGGGTCATTCTATGTTCATTTTTTTTGTCAAAATATTGTATTTAAATCAGTTTTTATTGTAATACTATTCTTAAAACTGTTTTATATACGCTTTCTAACCTAAATGACACTAAATATCATAAATATTATACATTTATAAGCTTTTAAAAATCCCGGTTTCAAGTCGGATGCTTTAAGTTTACTACATAAGTAATATTTGTGCAAGTAATATCAATAAAACATAATACAAGCATACGCTTCAGATACCTAGGGTGCGTATATTCCTAATATTTACTACAATAACATTAAAACCACAATCTTTGTTGTTTCCCGAAAGTTATTCAAAACTAAAAATAGAAAAACAAAGTAACATGACATTTATGTAAGTATCTAATTTCAGCAAATCTAACAAGTTAAATCGAATGAAAGAGAGCCTACAAACTCCATCGAAGTAAATATTATCTGTATTGTAGTGTATTAAACTAAGAATTGTATCACTTCAAGGATACCCCCAAATTTTTTTCAAAAGAAATTGGTTTAAAAAACGGAAGAAATCGACTTACTCCATTTATCAAACTACTTAAATACTATGCTGAAATTAGTGGAACCATTGTTCTTTATACGAACCCAGCGATGAATTCACAACGATCATAAATCTAAGGAGTAGGTATCGTCATTTTAAATTAGTGCTGTATACAGTAATTAGTTTGCCCAAGGAAATTTCTGTAACTCAGCTTCATTTATTAAGAAGTAATAAATCTGTTAAAAGTAAAAGAGCTAAAGTATTTATTTAGTTCATTTCCAGAATCTTTGCTGAAATTGAAAATAAAATCACTTTTAATCTATAAAGTACGCATTTTATATCTTTTCTTCTTTTCTTATTTAATGAAGCAATAATTCTGAATTTTTTTTATATATATATAGAAAGAAATTAATATAATACATTAAAAACAAGAAATAATAAAGAACATAACAAGAAATAACGTAATAAAAATATAAACATGAAGATCAATTTATAGAAAAATACAAGAAATGAACTACAAAAAGGAACCTAGTGAGTCCGAAAGCAATATCGGACTTAGGACCGAATGAGAGGGTTTAGACTAGTTTGAAGGCTCCAACCTTCCTCCTTTACAACTCGGTAGGAAAAACCAAATAAAATAAACACAAATTCAAATATATAAAAACTCACAGAAAGTATGAGAAAACCACTGACTACTATTCTGTAACAAATTCTCCTAAAATCTTATAGCAGAAAATTCCTAAGACAATTACGTAAGAAAAGTATTTTTCGAAAAAGATATACATATATCTTATAATTCCGTATCCGTATTCTCTTAATTCCGTATTATATACATATATATATATATATATATATATATATATTATATATATATAATATATATATATATATATATATATATATATATATATAATATATATAATAATATATAATATATATATAATATATATATGATATATAATATATATATATATATATATATATATTACGGGTGTCCGTATGAAACAAGAAATGTTTCACGATTATCTGTTGTTCTGCTTAATATTATTTTTTCATCAAATAAGCAGCAATTTGGCACAAAACCTCACGTTCCTCAAGTGTGAGAGCCATTTCGGTAGTGGCACAATCTAGTGATGGCTTCACACCGAATTTTTCAAGCTTGAGAATTCAATTTAATTCAAGTTCTCGTTAGACACTAAATATTGCTGTGATTTATTTTTGCCGAGAGTAAAACAGTAAAATTGAAAATTGATACTCAAAGGATCTTTTACATGGAGCATAATCTTATGACGAATGCATTTTTCGCATCCAGACATTCTATCTAATCTCACTAAGATCTTACCAGCAGCCTTGAACTTACGAGGCGAGAATGCTACCTCTGCGATAGAGATGACTTTGTTTACTATTGAAATCTTAAAAAAAAATATCACTGACATTGAATCTGAAATTTATTATCACAGAATCCTTTCAGAAAAGAAAGGACTGACTAAAATGCCAATCTTATATAACAAATATATTATCATTAAAGAAATTTTATTTTAAATATGTAATTGAGTTTTCGTTAAATTTGCAGAAACATATCGAATTTTAGATTCTTGGAACTAAGAGAAATGATTATATATATATATATATATCATATCTCTTTGAGCGAGACTTTGCATAAGTTGCATACTTGCACACTTTTTATGGATTTCACTTTTGCATGTAAGCTTTTATCCTATTTTTTTCTATAGAAGTTTTTCTAAATATTCATTTCTTTAAGAGAAACATTATCCCTCTCTTTTAATAATTTCATTTTACTTCACGGTCTGGTTTATCATCCACATTTGTTAGTAATAGGTTTAACTTTTCAACATGACTCTGCTTTTTTCTATTATGTCGAAAATTTCTGGTGTACGGGGAATATGGATCCATAAAGCATTGCTAACCCTAAATCACTGGTCTAGTTCAGCGACAACTCTAGAAATCATAATAGGTCTCCATTTCAGTCCAAAGACTATTTTTGTATTTACCTTTGTTATGTCTCTTGAACTCCAATTTCTTTCTTCTTTGGCATTGTAGGTTATACAAATTTTCACTTGGTATCTTATTTTACTTTATTGTACTATATATATATATTAAACAATTTAAGGTGAGAACCTAATATGGCTTTTCACACACACATGCTAATAATCCCCCAAAAATCAAGGGAACAAATTTTAAACCAGTAAAATAAAAATAACGCTCATATCAAAAAATTAAACATATTTCATATTATTTCAAAAGTTCTAAAAATTTCAAATATACTTAATTATTTTTAGTAATTCTGAAACTTACTCTCAACCCCTAAGAAAAGATCACTTAATAAAACATTTAAAACCCAGTTCTAAAATTTCAGGAATTATTTCTAAGCTAAGAAGTTCACAGGAATAAAAGAAGGAATTTAATATAAAAGACGAAGAATATAATAATTTAAATCAGTTTTATATTTTGTTATAGAAAACACCCTAATAAAAGATATTGCCGTATTTTTTTCACAAAACTAGATTATTTGTACATCACTTGAAATTTTGGGAATGTATTTATCATGCAATGAATGTGTACTTGCGTGTATAAGTATAAATTATTTTGAATTCCTTCCCTTGTTTTTTAGAAGAATGGATAAAAAAAATTAAGTAAATGCGAGGAAAGTAAAAACTTTTTTTTTTATCTTTCCTCTCTTAATTATGGTTCAAATTTGATGATTTTATATAGTCGACTGTTATCAAATTAAATTAAAAAATAATCAAATCATTTTAATTAATCATACGAAATAAAAAAGTTTACATTTTTATGAAAAGTTTAATTAATGTTATATCTATATTTAGTTAATTTAAAAACAAATGCTAAGGAACTCAGATAAGTTTTATCAATTTTATGAATATCATTTTTTTAGCCAATTAATTTTCATTCTGTTTATACTTCAGAAAAATGAGTCAATGAAATATATTTTTTAAATAATCTTTTAAAATTAAAAAGTATAAATCATGTGATAAAAAAATTTATAAAAGGCTGCAATTCCAGACTTTTAACTGAGCATGGAAAAAGGAATTAGGCTGAAAATGGATTTTGTTGCTTGACTTAAGGGTGTCCGGCAAGTCCTTAGGAGCCCATGTTAAATTGCATAAATTTATGTACCTTTCTCTCAGAAACTATTTACTACTCATGGATAAAATTTTTACAGAATGTTATGTGTACTATTAACTTACTTAAACAAAGGGTTTTGTCTCTGTTAAAAATTAAAGTAATTGTGATTTTTTTAAAAAAATAATGACCAATTTTTCCCTTAAAATTTAGATTAAAAAAGCCATATCTAAAACGAGATTTGCCAGATATATCTAATTCCCTTCTTTAAAATGCGTAAACTTCATATATTAAGTATGTTGCATAGAAAATTTGAGAGGTATGTGATGCGTAGTTTTTTGGACAAATTTTTGCTAAGAGTGAAATCGTACATTTTGAGAAAATAGGCTTTAAAGTAAACATTTATAATTTCCTGAGCATTTACTTTTTTAATACTTCCCAGAAGCATATGAAGAATTTTTTTATCCTCTTCGTCTACAAAAGACTCTTCTAATATAGTTTCTTTTCATTATTTTTAACAACTTTTCCTTTTTTTTTTTTTTTTGGATCTCCAAAGATAACATTTGACTCATGAATTCTGTGTATCTAATTTTTGAAACATGACTGCACAGTTATAATTTGGTTCAATATCTAAATGTTTTAAGATCGTTAATTTTGCAACATGACTCTCATTGAATTTTGCAATAGCCAAATGCCTCATTTTATAGTTTCTAATTCCACACATGTTGATCATGGAATCACTTACCATATGGTCTTATTAACATCATACAGAGTACTCATACACTTTTGGGGATAAACCTAAAACACTCTAATTTTTCCTCTTGAACATCATATGGATTCGCACTCATTAGAAACTTATGCAAGGAGAAACACATGTGCTTCTAGCAGATCTCATTTGATGTGCGTCAAAGAGTAGTTTCATTAAAAAATAAATAAAAATACTTGTAATTATCTATTTCCTCATATCATATATGATTTTAAACAAAAATATTTGAATCTTTGAAAAAATATAAAAAGTGAAAATCGATAATTTTTCAAAAATTCACATTTGCCAAACCCCCACAAAAGGAATAATAGACTCATAGTGAAATTATCAGCACTACTTCAATATTCAGTATTCACAGAAACACATAAATGTTCAATATCCACATATTTAACATATTCATATATATTTATTCCATAAGATATTCTTCATAAGAATACATATTCTTCTTGCTCATATATTCATGAATATTCTTCATATACATATATATTCTTCATAAGAATACATATTCTTCTTGCTCATATATTCATGAATATTCTTCATATACATATATATTCTTCATAAGAATGCATATTCTTCGTGCTGATATATTCATGTATATTCTTCATATTCATATATATTCATATATATTCTTCATATTCATATATATTCTTCATATTCATATAAATTCTTCATATTCATATACATTTATCATATTCATATAATAAGATATATTCGTATTTATATATATTCCATCGTATTCATACAATCATATATATTGTTCATATCCATGTATTCATATATATTTATCGTATTCATATATTCTGCACACAAATAATTTTTCATAAAAAATATATTTTAGAAGAATAGTTTTTCTTATCTGTATAGATAAATTTTTTTATCTTTTTCCTTAAAAATCGTAATTTATCACTCAAGATTTATGTACAATAAAATAAAAATAATTAAATTTGTAGAAAAATACAATTTTTTATTTCTTCACAAAATACTTCAAATGCATTTTTAATAACTCATGAGTAGACTTTCCATTTTAGTATAAGGAATAATTACGAAAAAAAATAAATGAAAAATACCCCCTTAACAAAGCATGATTTTTATTATACTAGCAATCCCCTGCAAATTTTTAGAAATAAAAAAAATTTCTTTTTATTTATTCCCCCCAAAGTTCATTATGTTTAAATTCTCCCCTTTTTTTGTTTGACTTCCATTCTTCCCTGCATTACTGGTGAAATATTCCGAGAGAATGTAAAGGTCTTTTCCTTTTCCTTTGCGCAGGCATTCCATTTAACTTTATGATCCAAACTATTTGAACCCTGCAGGCGCATTAAGACGGGTCCTTTAATGGCGCACTTTGTTTTCCAGCCATATCCTTCCTCCTAGAACAAAGAGTTCCTTCAAATTGAGAACGGAAGGGGGAATTATGAAAATTCTTTGTTATACCCCACTACTAGACCTCATCAAATCATTTGGATTAGAAGTGTTTTATTAACATGTCATCTGCAAAGAATCGTCTGGATATTTACCGAATAAAAGGGAACTGTGCATAAATATGTATTGATATAGATGTATGTGCACACTGTACGCAAAAGCTTCGATTAATTTTCCATACTCTTACATTTCTGTTTGTTTAGCAAATCGAATGGCGGGAGGTAGGGAGTTAAAGGATTTGGAAGGAACATCCCCGGAAGCAATCGCATCGTTTGCTTAGAATAACGCTACATCAATAATAATTATCGTTTGCTTTTTTAATCTGAAATCCATCACAGTTAGGATTTGGAATTTCGAATGCGGGGGTGTTTCAGAGAAAGAAGATGATTGAAGATAAACAGAATTGAAGAATATTTATGCGAAGTCAACTGAATGTAACCCTTTTAAAACCAGGGAAAAGACTTTCCTTTGGTTATTAAGTTAAGACCCCTTCACGCGTGCCTTATTGGTAAGGGGTTGCCGTATTTACATTTGTTATTTCATGCATACATTTACGAAAAAGATATGGCGTAAAAGGGCATTGAAATGAATCACAAACTTTTGGGGCAAATTCTATGTAAAGCATATTGCTAATAAAAAAATATACTTCTATATTAATTAGGCTATTGTGTTAAGTCAACCTTGTTCGAAAAACAAGAATTATCAACACACACAAAAAAAAGCAGAAAAAGCCCGGGGGGTTAAAAGCTATTTTTAAACACAAAAAATAAGGTCGAAATTGGCGAGTGCCTGTTATACGCCGGAAATAAAAAGGATAACTTCAAAATAAAAGAAAATGTAAAAAACCCCCAAAGATTTCTACAAAGATCGAAATATTAATTTTTTTGGGAAGGGAAAATTTTCACTTTTTATGAACTTAAAAATTTTTTTTCTAGAAATATACTATTTTTTTAAAAATTTTTTTCCCAATACCACAAACCCAAGGTTTTTGGGCTTTTAAAAGCATTGCTAAGGGCCTTTTGCGGCTCATTCGAAAAGGGGGAGGGTATGTTATACCGTGAATATACTTAAAAAATTAAAAAAAAAATGCAGCTTGAAAGTATAGGTGTCAATATAAAACCGGTGGAAGTTATACTTGGGATTTTGGGGTATATATATATATATATATTTTTTTATATATAATCCAAAAAAAATTTATACAAATAGCTAAAAAAACCAAATTTTATAACAAATTAAATAGTAAAAAAATTTATGGATATGTATACATCCCATATATATATATATATATTTTATTGTGTTGTGTGTGTGTGTGTGTGTGTTATTTCATTTTTTTTGTTTTGAAGCTAATATGCTCCAAGATACCAGTGAAAAATTTGTTGAAATAGTCCGTAAAACTTAGTGATTTATATAAGAAAGCAATCTCTCTGAGGGTAGAAAACATAAATTTTTGTCGTTCTTTTATATGGTTTTTTCTTTCATTTACATGGTTACTTTTACATTACAACGTTAAATTTAATTGCACAATTACTTTTATATATCAGTGATAGATATATCATTAATGATTGTGTATTTAACAGACTTCACATTCTTAATGCTTTGTTTGCTAAATACATTATACTAATTCCTATTATATATGCTTTCTCACACTGAACTCAATATAACACCAGCCCATGGCGGGTCAAAACTTAATGTGCCCATCGCAGTTTTCGTGACCTTGGACACTGATGCGCATGAGCAGATGTTCTGCCATTGTGTGTTGTGTGTGGCTCAGTCTCATGCAAAACCACCAGTGTATAACTCCAAAGCAAGCTTGGTACTAATTTATCGAATCATTGAAAGGATAAAAGGCTGGGTTGATTATGCCCAGCTCGGGGTTTGAACCCCGGACCTGTAGCGTGGAAGCCGAATGCACTAAAACACGATTATTATAAATTATTCCCTAATTTTATACTTTTAAGAATAATATTACAAAAAAACTGTATGCGATATTTTATGCAAGTCTTTACACAGGCATGAACAAATTTTTAGTCAAGTTGTTTCCTGTTGGGATTTTTATTCAGTACAAACAGAATGCAAGAAACAAAGATTTCTTCACTCCCAGAAAAAATTTTAATGGTTGTTAAATCATTACTAGGAAAATTATTAAATTATATTAAGTCTTTATAAATAATTAAAGAAAAACACACACACAATAATATAAAATATATATATTTATATATATATATATATATTTATATATATATATATATATATATATATATATTTTTTTTTTTTTTATTATTATTTTTTGGGGGTTTTTTTTTGTGTGTGTGTGTGTGTGTGTGTGTGTGTGTGTGTGTGTGTGTGTGTGTGTGTGTGTGTATCTACGTCTAACAAAAAACATTTTGTTTATTTCTTACAGCTAATATAACTTATATATAGAAGTATGAATAATTAATTAAATAAATAATTTTCCTTATGCAAAGCTTAGAAGTAAAATCGTGCAAATATAAATCTCAAGTAAAACATTAACATAAATATCTGAATTCAAATGACTTAATTTATTTTTATTGCACATTTTAAGATATTGCTAAGATAGTTATTGCCCTTTTTAAAAATATTTAAAAAAAAAAAAATAGAGATATATTGCAATTGTATAAAAATGCTATACCAAAAAGAATTATATATACATCGGGGAAAGAGAGCTTTTAAAATTTTCTTAGACGGTCTTAAATTTTGGTTAACATTAAGATACATTACTTTTTCTCTATTGTAAGCAGTGATGTTGAGACGTTGTATGGAGTTTTGGATATTGTGTTGTACCCGGGTTTTAAATTTTTCTGCCTTAAAAACCCAGTTAATTTTTATTTTTAAAAAATTTAGGTATTAAATGATAAGGGGGCCATGCCTTTAAAAATTTTTTTGGGTTTTTTTGAAAATAAAAAAAAAATCCCCCATTTTTCTCAGTTTATTATCGATTTTTTAAAAAAAGGGGAAAAAAATATATATATACTTTATAACCTTTGTTTTAAAAATAGTTAAAAATAAGACCTCGGAAAATACAATAAAAATTATAGATATTGTGTAAAACATACTTCAACGTTTTAAATTTAAAAAAAAAAATTTTTTTTTTTATATTTTTTCCCTTTTTTAAAAAAAAAAATAGTATCAGAACTAAATAAATACATAAAATTCTAATTGGTGTCCAAAATGTACAAAAAATAATGCTCTGAAATTAAATATCTTTTTAAAGCAAGGAACTTATTTTTTGAATCTAATATAATAATAAAAAAGACTCTTTTGAGATAAAAACAATTTTTGTAATAGATACGCACAAGTTTATTGTGAAAAAGTAAAACATATACATTGTTAATATAATGTTTTAAATAAACATGTGAAAACACTAAGAAAAAAAACGGAGGAAATTATTTTTACTCTGCTATTGTGTTTCGAAACAGTCATAAAATCTTGTACTGCCAATACTTTTAAAGGAAGAAGAAATTTACTTTATTTTGCATAAATTTTAATTCTTTTTCTTAACTTATTTTTAAAGAGTCTGCTACAGATTACAAACCATTCAATTCAGACTGTTCACCCTTCTGAATAAAAAATGAAGCTGTAACATCTTAATTTTCTTAAAATTGAAATAATCTTTTAAGCAATAGATAAAGAAACAGCTGACTACATATTTATACTGATAAATTAATAATAATAACAAGTAATATAAAAAAAAATTTTAAGTCTACTACTTAGGTTAAGCAATAAAAATTTTATTTTATTAGCTATTTATTAAATAATTACAATGAATAAAAATATTGTTACGTTGATCGGGGTTCAAGGATTTTATGCAAATCAGTCTCAAAGAAGAAAACCTGTTATTTGAGAGTGATAAGAATTTATTATTGAAAATCCATTCCATGAAATACTGGATTCACCTGCAATATTCACAGAATAAATCTCAAAATGTTTTCACACCTTACACAGCATTCAAACACAATTATGGGAAAACAAATTACCCAAATAAATTGGGTTATTAACAAGCACAGCCGAGCTAATCAGTTTTCCCTAGTCAAAATAATGCTCACTAATCGCTGGTTGAATCAAGACTGACTCATTACGGTGAGAAGACCCGGTGGAAACTTCCAGAAAAAAATCCGCATGCTTCATAGAGCGTGAAATTAGTGTAATTCTCCACAAATTTCTAGATGAATCTAGAAGGTCCCGAACTCACCAATATCGCCCAAATGGTAGCCAAAGTCTCCAAATTGGCCACCAACTCGGTCGCCAAAAATAATTCCAACTTGACTCTATCACCAAGTTCTCATTTAATCGCAACAATAGCACAAGAGACAGCATTACTTCTGCATGTTATAATTTTAAACTTAAAATAAATATAACATAGAGTGATATAAATGCATTTAACTTCCAAATACAAATTATTTACACTGTTTACATTACATTACAAAAAAAGCGTAAGAACATGTATATAAAATATGACCCAAAATTTTAATATTAAGTGCAATTAGTTTTAGTAATTTTTCATTAAAGTATCTTTTTGCCATTTAAAAAAAGTGTATATAAAAAATTTTAGTTTCCCAAAAATACTTTAATATAAGGGGAAAAAAAATAAATCTTTTAAAGGTTTGATCAAAGTCGCTTGGTAAAAATGAAACCAACATGACTCTTTCTGTAATTATTTAAATAATTAGTTTCAGTCAATAAGTTTTAATTAGTTATAATAAAATCAACGTATTGCAACAAATCAATCGTCTATAGAAAAATTTCAGCTCAAATGAGCGCCTTGAAATATGAGAACTTTTTTTAAAATTTTGACACAAGTCGCTAAAATGTTCACTAAGTTGCCAAAAATGGTTCCAACTTGGCTGTATCTGTAATTCTTTGAATAATTAGTTTTACTCAATTAATTTTTATTAATTATAATTAAGTTACCGTATTTTCATCCAAAATAATCGTGTAAATAAAATTTCAGCTCAATTGAGTGCTTTAAAACGTATTTTATTAACGGTTGAACATTTGAACAAGTTATAGGGTGATTGTGAACTAATAGTAGGAAGTTAAAGAAAAAACTAATACATTTACGTTGTACAATATAATTCATCGGTATTATATTTAATTTGCTTACTTAAAAAAATGTAAAAACAACAGCTACTTGTTCTATGTATTAAAAGTAAACCCTTCGAAAACCTATAACAAATTTTAACCATACATGCAAATATTTTCTATAAATGCAGATAATTAAACTTTATAGTATTGATGGACTAATGACGATGTATTTCAAATGTTCCTGTTAAAAAGTAAAAACCAAATGCCAAGCTGAATATCTGTGATTATTATTTGGTGCTATCCTAAGGACTACAAATAGAAAAGTATCAAACCATTATTCACGTATTCAAGTCACTTGATACTTCCCCATGATAAAGACGCCCCTCTTTCGTAGGCACCACGTGATAACCAATATGGCCAGAAAGTTATAAACCTCTCCAACTGAAGCCTTATGCATGGGCCATAACTCATGGGCTTCGAAATGAGAGATTGGATCCCCTAGGGTCACCTAACGTCCAGAAGTGCCTTTTTTAGTCTGGTCAGTAGCCGTGGTCATTTATGGCTTTACTTCTGAAGTACCTTACGGTTCTGAGCGTGTTTTCTTGAGCATCTCTCCTAGGCCATAAGGCGGATAAAGTGTAATTAATATATATGTAAGATGCCCTATCCCTGAAGGCTAGAGAGGGGATAAATGTATTTAAGGAGGCTTTTACGGGGGATCGTTTGTGGGTTTAGGGGGTTTTTCTAACACTCGTATCATAAAGACTTATACTAGAACATACAGTATATTAACTCTTACTATTAGGCCTTAAGACATAAGAATGGATTCAATGTATATTCATATAAAAAATAAGAATTTAGTATGCTTATTTTCCTCTTTGTATTGTTTATTATTTGTTTTACTATTTTTGTCTGTTTGGGATGTGTAGTAAAATGAAAAGGGAATGATTTTTCTCAGTCAGGTTTTGTCTATTATTTCGATTGTTCTATGTTATATTTTGTTACACTGAATATCTCCTCCTTAACTCATTTTAATTTATATGTTAGAATTTTTAGATAATGTATTTTCTGGATTTGGAAGAGTGCACTTTCAATCACACATAAAATTCCTTTTTCAATTCATGAAAAAATATCCAAAACATTTTAAAACTGATAGAATATTAAAGCAGTAGAATCTTAAAAAAATATTCTAAAACAAAAATTAAAGCGAATAACATAAAACCAAATTTATTTTTATAAATATGTTTAAAAGATCTTGTATCCGTAGGTGTTAAAAACTACGCATAAAAGCTTCTTAAAACCAACAAATCAATAAATGCTTAACATTATTCTGATCTAGAGAATATAACCTTTATTTCAACCGTATAAATTATTAGGTATACATATTTTTTAAAATAAGATAGTAAATACATCTTTTGGTAAAGGAAAATTTCGAATATTACTGGATTTTATGAAAGATGCGGTTGGACTTTTATTTAATGAAGTCGCTAAATCCTGAGAAAAATGTTATTTATGAGGAAAATGTGTTACATAGAAATTCATTTTCATTAAGTATTACGTTCTTGATTCCAGAAAAAGGTTCGTAAAATAGCTATATTCGCAAAACATAGGTTCGTAAAATGGAAGCTCGACTGTGTATAGATATAGATTGAAAGATGTTAATATTGACTAATTTCTATCATTACTTCAAGACGTATGATGGATAATTTATGAAACATTTAGATTTGTAACCAAGATTAGTGGGTCGTAGTAGCCTAGTGATGGTGGTTGCGAACTCGTAGCCTGTGGGTGATGAGATCAAGTCCTAATAACACTGAAGACCCAACGTCTGAAGCGCAGTGGGTGGTATTCTTTGCAGAAATTCCAGAAGTAGTGGGAAAGTTGCATAAGTGCAGGTTTCTTCAACACTATCATGACTCTCTTATGCCCTGCATTTGCTCGGCCACCCCCTCGTCTGGCTCATCATCCTTCCGACGGCTGTTATCACGGTTTTTACCGACTTAACATGGCTTGCGACCCCATGTTCTGTAGGTGATTTGTCATTTAAATGCTGCCAACTTTCATCTTTCTGAATCTGTCACTTGAATTCGGCAACACTCTTTATACATAAAGAAAGAGAGAAAAGTTCTTAAAAATTCAATATATATTTGTTTTCAGATTTTTTTCGTTTTCTATTTTAATGGTTTATTTAGACACCCGACACTTTGATACTTTAATTTTTATAACTAATATTAAACTGAATTTTATTATTTTTTGCACAATGTGTTATACGTTAGATGAATTTATTTAATATATTTTGAGGCTCAGTTACATGTTAAATAAAATTAGACCACATATATTTGTCAATAATCCCAAAAAGAAAAAAACTTTCAAAATAGAAAACGATGTTGAAACCAAAAAAAAGCCTATGTAAATTAATACTTACATTGTATTTACGTGAGAAATTTATCGTGAAGTATATGCCTTTCTATCCAAGTATGTAATTGAAAAATATTGTAGAACTATCATTAGTAACTGAAATATTAATTACTTACGAGACTTAATAAATTACAAAATTAATTAATTTTATGAAATTATAACCTTTCTTTGTTCTTATAATTTTCGATTGTGGGAAATATCTTGCGTTGGAAAGCATAAATGCGTTTCATCATCATTTACTTTTATTTTAATAAATTTAAGTATATTGTGTAACACGTTTTCAACGGAAATATTGTACAATAGTTTTGATTTCTTCGAAATTAACCTCCAAGTTTCATGATGTGTTTTACTTATCTTTGTTGAAACAAAACGAAAGGCTAATCTTCTAGTTTCAGATCCAGCTAGTTGAAAACAAATATTAAGACTCTAGTCTATACTTAGTTAAAATAATCTCATTAACTTTAAAAAGAAATGCATCATATTTTTTTTGTTATCACTATGAGACATGAAATACTAAACCAGGGATGGCGAATCATTTGCATGCGTGTCATTCATGGCACGCGGCAAAATATTTTGGACACACCACAGTGGCGCACACAGGGGCAGACCTTCCCAAAGTCCTTGATTTTTTTCCGATTGATTATAATGCTAAGTATATAGTACGTAAAATTTAATTAATATTTGTTATTAATCATTAATTTTATTAATTAATGCTAATTATTTATTCAATAATTAGGTTTTTACTGTGTTTGGTTCCCGAAAATCGACAAAACCAAAAAGCATGATACAAGAATGATGATCTTTCGACCCCGGACCCCCCCTTCAAAAATTCCTGTGTGCGCTACTGGCACACCACCAATCAAAGCGATTAATCGCAATTGATTCTTCAATCAAGGAATTTTTATTGAGTTTTTTTCAGTTCAAATAATTATCAGAAACGCTCAAGTTTATTAAGTACCCTGATGTAATATCATTTTATAAACTGAACTTCCCCTAATTCGAAGTTGGAAATTTGGGAAGAAATATCTTTTATTTTAAACTTGTTTTATGGAATCAAAAATTTATTGAAACAAGGAAAAAGTTATAGCTGATGCAAATAGAAAGATTAACAAGCAATATAAATAAAAATACCACTAACGAAATTTTGGAAACATTAAATTCGATTCCAGATACGTTTAACTGTTTGAAGAAGCAGATTTATGCTATTTTAACCATTTTTATCGACCTATGTCTACTAGTCATTATTTCACAGATGAATAACATTAAAGACTTGCTTAGAAACCTTTCGGCAGATGACTCCAATTCAGCATGCATTCTGCTAAAAAAAACATCTTACCCAAGCCTAATATAATTTATTTGCCATCTAATTTGCACCAGCAGAAATCACACTAATGTTACTTTTTATGTAATTTTAATTACAAGTTTTATAAAACATTTACTACTATAAAATACAAAATATATTTTTCTGTAGTAAATAAAGAGTTTTGTGTTGTTAGTATTTAATTTTATTCTCTTTTTCCAAAAATCACAAGTCAAATTATTTGACAGCACTAATATACTTCATTTAGCATTTCTTTAGAAAAAATGGCACGTTGATCCATAAAGCTTTGCCACCCCTGTACTAATATATATATAATGATAAATTTGAAAAAAATATGAAGTTTGGAAAAATTAAAATATATACGGAAACGTTTGTTATTAAAGTATTTGGACAAATTATTTGTATAACATAAAACATAAGTTTTATGTAATTTTTTTAAATATATATATATATATATTTCATATATCATAAAAAACCTACGTACCAAATGAAACTCTCCATACTTCATATGTTTTAACTTACTATTTTTAAACTACTCTACTCATTACGAAATAAAGCAATTAAAGTTTGCAATTTAAATTTACATACGAAATTTTATTAGCATCCTTTTATTATCTTTGTTATCTTTCTATTCCAAGAATAGAAAAAAAATGTTGTGAAATACAAAATGTTTTTCAAATAAATATGGATATAGTCCCTCTCTCGTGTCGACTTTTGCAAGCATCTGACATTTAACAAAAACAAGGTGTGCAGCGAAGAAAAGTTGAGAAAGAGAGGTAAGGAAAAGAAGGAAAAAATGTGAGAGAGGGAGTGAGAAAGAAAAAGACCGCCTTTTCCAAAACAACACAGCAGAAGTCACAATCGATACGCAGCCCCACTGAGTCTTAGGGTTCTCTTATCGATTTCCAAAATTTGAATGCGACATTTAAATGCCGAGAAAGGCAGGGGTCCCTTTGAGAAGAGGTTCGCTCCCCGACCAACTCTAAAATTATTTTTCTACGTTTTTCATTTTTTTTTTTTATCACACTTGTATTGTTGACCCTAGATTTAGAATTCCTATATCCCAAATTCTTATAAAGAAAGGTTTATTCTGTTTTTAAAGTGATTTCTTAGTATTTTTATTGCCCATTTGGATGTGATTTCTTATAAAAAAATTTTGTTTTAAAAAAGGAACAATGTTGAATAAAATAAAAAAAGTTAAATTAATATATTGCAGTAAATATATGTATTTCAATACTAGTGAAACATTTTGTAATCGGGGTTGCTCTTTAATAACTGGCACATGGAAAAAGTAATAATTCAAATCAAGCGAGGAGTGAAAATTTCAAAAAAAAAATCAAACTAATTTAAAAATTAATAATAATTGATTAGAACCAATTGAAGAAAGAAACAGGTTTTAAAAGGGCAATTTATGAGACAGCAAATGTATTGAAACAGTAAATTATGTGTGTAAAACATTTAAAAATAACACTAAATAGCAGAGCAAGGAGAATTTAAATAAAAAAAGTAGCGCGGAATTTTTCTTTTAATTAAAAGTAAGTTATCAAATATTTTGATGAAAACACGTTTTGATTTTAAATCTAAGCTACCAGACGTGAAGGATTAGAATTAATAAACATGGTCTTTGAAGCTCCCTCCAAGACAAGAAATGATTTTTGAGATATAATTTTTCAACTGTGAAGAGTTCGAAGTAAATCTCTCATATTATTAAATTTTAAGAGATATAAAAAAATCCCAAAATTCTTCTGCATAGTAAAGGACACTTTTTGAATCGATTTTATTTTTGATGTCGTGTAAAACTAAAAGTGAAATAACTCAAAAATACTTTTATAAGAATTCTAAAAATTTAAAGCACTACAGTTTTGAAGTTTTTCAACACCTTAAGAATCTCTTAATAATTTATATCATCATTTCGTTACAGTATTAGTTTATGCAAAAACACTTCCCTAACATATTTCTAAAAAGTTCTATGCTGCACTAGATTCATTTATCATAACTTTTATATATATATACTTTTTTCAAAATTACTTAAATTCACTTAAGTACCGCTTATAAATATTGGTGAAACAATAAAACTGCATTAGACTGCAAACACAGTTTTCAATATTTTTTACTTAAAGGTATATTTTAATATTCAAAAAAAAAATTGGAATTTTTAAGTTTTTTATAACATACAATTAAATCAAGTGTATATATTTTTAAGTAAAAAAGTCCCATATTTATCAAGAATATCGTTCTTATATTTCTCTTAAAAATCGATCCTAATCCTTAATCAATGTGCTACTGTTTTTAATGCACAAATATTTTCCTGAAAAGAATTATTAATTAATTGTTTATATTTAATTTTGTATAGATATCTTAAGTATGGAAAATGGGAAAAGTAAATAGTAATAAAATTGAGTACAGACATATATATATATAACAATTTTGTAGCTCAAACTTTTATCTCTGCATTTCTATTTTTTGTGTATATTGATTTTTTTTAATTCATTCTTTGATTGTTTTTGAGTTATTGTGAGAACTAGTCAGTTATAGTTTAGATATGCCTGAATTCATGTATGCTGCTAATTAGTCCAGCAAAGGTATTCAAATAATTTTTTAATTGGATATAAAAACGAATAATTAATAAATGCAAAATGAGAGATGTTTCCTTCAAAAGTTGTTGCAGAATTTTCTGCTTAATGCTACACAGTACCCTTTTCAAAAAAATTTTTAGAGATAGCAACAGTAAAACTAAATTATATCTTATGCTCAAAGATTATTATTATGTTGATTATGTAAGTAAAAAAATCTGTTTGACCAGCCAATATTTCACAATTTTAAAAAATTATGATTTATTGAAGTTCTTTCAAAATTTTATGAAATACTCAATTTTTAAAATATTTCAGTAATTTTAAGGGATTTATATAACTTAAATTATCGTGAACAAAAGTTAGTATGGATTTGTAAATCTGTTCTATTGTTGATTTTTAATAATTATTTTTACAGTTAAACCTGGAAAGTGCATTAAATTTTTAAAAATATTAACATAAGCATTTTAAAAAAAATAACTATATATAACACACCAAAATCCATACTACCTTTACAGAATGTACGCGTTTGGTAGTATATACAAAAAATTTCAAGATTCTATCTTGAGCAGAAAAAAAGCCTTAAGGATTAGAAAACATTTATATCTTCAAAATTAAAATTCTGAGAAAAACGTGTTTAAAGTTTGTAAATGGATAAAACAAAAACTTATATTGCCCGTAAAGCTCCAGTTTTTTAATGAGTTATTTCCCAATTTCATTCCAATATTAATTAAATCACTATTTTAATTAAATATGACTGAAAGCTCTCTCTTTTATAATTCAAAATATACTTTTGCATAACAGTGATAGGATTTGTTACGACGACATGTTATTCTGTTTAATCTTAACCTAATACTTTCACAACAGTTTTGAAACTTAAAGCATTTATATACACAATAATAATGCTACGAACTTAAGCTAAAAATTGCCATGTTTATGCATAAAATTTAATTTTTTTCAGTTTTAAATTCGGGCAGTTTAACAAGTTTGAGTATTTGTTGCACTACTTTAACACAATACTATAATATAGTACTACAGTATGTTTACTATAAAGGAGTTTGGTACATAAAGGAAAAATTCAGTTTTATCTGCAATACTTGTATTTGTGGATGTCTAATTGCATTAAACTGAGGGCATATTCAGGTTTATCGTTTTCAGTAGTATTCCTTCCCTTCGAAATATTATTTCTCATAGCAACCTGAGAAATTTTTGGCCATGGCATTATATGAATTGGAAAAAAAAATGAATGATAAAGCTTCTAAGTTATATAAACTATTTTTTTAAAACAAAAATTGTTCTTGAAGTCAATGTAACTATGAGAACACAAAAAATTCGAAACATAACCTAACAGAAATGATTTCAGTAAAAAAAAAATAAAATGAATAACCATTCCACACTGTAAGAAATGACTGTACTCAAAAATATTTTTAATTACTTCAATTTTAGAATGGAAAAATGCTTTAAAATGAAATCGAAACCAAACCCTAAGCTCAGAAAACTTCAAACATCTGAAAAACTAATTTGTTATCAGACCTGAAAATTGGAGGCAAGCTGCAGAATGATATGGGCCACAAGAAAGTGCAAACAAATTCTTTTCGGTATATTTGAGATTTGTAGGGTACTGTGTAGTCTTAAGTTCCCCACCCCTTCCGAGGAAGCAGTTGGTTTACTCTTCAAAGCGTCAAAAGTTACCAAATAATTTCTAATCCGCTACTTTCCTCAGTTTTAAGCATGAAACAATCATTTTCCATTTCTTCGTGAAATTTTTCTCATATGCAATTCTTTTTATGAGTTCCAGAAGTCATATTGTTTATTGCTAAATGAAATAGGCATTGCTGAAACATATAAGAATATTATAGAAATCAAACGGGATTTCAAATAAGCAAAATGTATAAGAGATTATGAGCAATTTTAAAGCCAAGAAATCACAGAATTTATTCAGTTTTCACCCGAGCTTATTTTCTTTTACAATTTAGTATGTTTTTATCATTTAAAATAATAATATAATTTAAAATTATTTTCTACACCACTTATATATGCTTTACAGTTAAAGAGTTATGATATATGTTCAATTTATTTTTACAGAGTATTTAAGTAAGTGTTCTAAACGCTAAATAGTATTGTTTTCTTTAATCATTTAAAAACGTTCTGTTGATATAGCTGACCTGTTCGTTCAATGTTTTACTTAAATTTCAAACCATTTTCACTGGGTGTAAAACATACACTCATGGACAAAAACATTAGCGCACCAAGAAGTGGTTATCAAAAGGAAACTAAATTTTATACACGTAATGCTACTTTCATATAAGTAAATGATTCGAAAATCAAAGAAAAAGGATAATTTATCTCAGAGAAAAAGGCGAAAGAATGGAAGATTTAATACACTGTTGAATAAATACAGTTTAGCACGAATGCACTATGCGATATGATCGGGCATTAAGGCATACACGTTCTGTGTGATATTTTGAGACATTTCGTTCCATATTTGCTGTAACCTTGAATCCAGTTCTTTCAAACTCGAGGGATGCACAACTCTCCTTCCCAAATGATCCCAGATATGCTGGATTGGAGATAAACCTGGGGATCGGGCAGGCCAAGGACAGTGCGGGGATAGTCTTGTGACAACCTGGCCGTCTGAGGTCGAGCATTGTTTTAGTTGAAAACTGGCTCCTGGGAGCTGTTACATGAGTGGCAACACATGTAGTTGCAGGATGTCATGGACATACCTCTGGGCTGCCATGTTGAACCAATCAATACTAGGGATGACCGTGTATTGTTGGCAAAGGCACCCTATACCCTCACATCAGCTGTGGGAGTGGTATGTCGCTGTAAAGCAAAGGCAGGATTGAGCGTTCACCATGGGGTCTCCACACATGAACACGATTGTCATCACTGGTGAGATTGAATCTGGACTCGTCGCTAAAGTCGACCTGGTTTAATTCCACTGCAGTCCAGTATCCTCGTTTGCGGCACCACTCCAAGCGGAGCCGTCGATGGGCGGGCTTCAAGGGCAGCCCATGTAATGGGCGCCGCGATCCCAAATGTTCTTCAGCCAGGCGCCTTGATATGGTCCGAGAAGACACAGGGGCCCCTAGTGAAGGGCTACCTGTGCCGGGATGACGGCTGATGAAGCAGTTGGATGCAGGTGTAAGTTTATTACAATGCGATAGTTTTTTCAATGACTGGTCTGTCGATGGCGTCCTGAGCCTGGTCTCCGTGTAAATGACATCTCTCGGAACCACTGGTCCCAGCACCTCCTCACAACACAAACAGAGCGGCCTAATTGACGAGATATTCTCCAAGATGACCACCCAGCTTCCATCATGCCGAGGATACTCCCTTCTCAAACTGCGCCAGCTGCTCATATTGTCTTCGAAATCGTCATAATGGCATGTTTACCACAGCTTTTCCTTTTTAAACGATTCAGTACACTCAAACAAACTTTTTTTATTTAATTTATTTGCAAAACTCCTCATGCTGCACATTGCTTAACATGAGACTTACAGATGTAAGTGATAACACAATAATATCATTTTAAAAAATTTGGAAAAAAAACATTTAAGACAAAAACATAAAATAAAAAGGAAGAGTGGAACCACATATATATAAACAAGGCAAGGTACCCCAATATCAAACTTTAAAAATCTATACAGTAAGCAAATTTTCTTAAGACATCTAGGCTTTCAGTACAATTGACCAACAAAGACAAAACAGGTGGGCAGGAAATACCTAAACGTCTTAACTTTTTAAAATTCTCTCTTTTACAGAAATATAGTTTACAATACAACAATACATGTTTCAAATCAAACAAACTTTTGTTACCTGTTTTTTACTCCACAGAGAACGATGTTAACCTTCCTCTACCGGCTATACGTAATGCGCAATTACTCTGCATTTCTAATCATTTGCATATCTCCCCAACATGTACCTTATTGCCAAGTTTCGTTACGATTGTGCAATTATTTCTTGATGCGCTAACTTTTTTGTCCATCAGTGTATTACATCAATTTTCGGTACTTATGCATTCTATTTTCAACCAATGTCGCCAACTCAAAAGACGTCGCCAAATGCTGTCATAGTTATTATTACTACTGATTTTGAGCATGTGCAGGAATAAGTTTCCATTATTGGCAGCATACTTTGGCATCTGGTGACGTCTTTGGATTTAAAGATATCTGTTAAAGGTACAAAAGGTAACCAATTTTCTTTTAGCAAAAAATATTTATTTATTGTTTTTACGATATCACGAGCAAAACTGAGCCTGTATAAACTAGTAGATCTACCGTAAAAATTAATGAGCGCAATTAAAAAGAAAACATTATTCAGAATTTGAAGTATAATTGATTTGTGTTAATCAAAATAAATTTATTTTTAACATTTATTTTGAGTCTTTTGTGAACTTCTATATTATTATATAATACTGAGAAAATAATTCGTGGAATAATAATTATAAAAACATTAACATTTTAATAAGCTTCCGCTTTGAAATTGAATATTTAATGCTAAATATTCATGCTCATGGCATTTAAAATTAAATAATTTTACACAAATACATATTTCACTTCTTAGTATATAAATTATTTTATAGTAAAATAATCATCTTCCAAGAAAGACAAATTTGCAAAGCAAATTCAACAAATGATTCGTGAAATTCTCAACGTTTCATATCGCAATAAAGAAAATGAAATACACTCTATAAACAAAATAAGGTTGTAACGGAAGGTGTTAAAACTTGGCATATTGCATAATTTATAGGTTCTTCTTTTGTTGAACTGTAAAAGAAATTTAGACCGCCATAAAACTCTTTTTAGGATGCTAGAATTCGCCTTTTATCTAAGAAACATTTCTCAATTCCGAAAATCTTATGCGACATAAAGAACGGAGGAAGTGTCAAGGTTTATTTGTTTACCCTACGTCACGACAAAGGAGGTTGTGCTACCGTTGAAGCCTCACTTTAGGGCACGATAAAAACGCAGTAACTGTAACTTCAGTTACCGAAGTTACTTCAAAACTAGAAGAAGACTAAACTGTTGTTTTTCGATGAAAACGAATTTATTCAACTTTGAAGGTTTCGTAAGGAACGATAAAACATGTTATAAAGTAGCAGTAACATCAGTTTAAAGTTATGCGCTCTTTTTGGAACCATTGAAAGTAAAGAAATATGTTCTAGTGCCCTTTCGGATGTACTTTTTATGGTAATATACAATTGACACAAAGGAAAGATCAGAGTTTCCGTGAATATTGAAGTCGTTAAAAATCCTATAAAAAAGAAAAAAAAACGCTGTGCTTTATTTTTAATTTTAATTAATACATAGGTAAACACTACACTCAGAATTAAATTATATCCATTTGCTTTACATTTATTTACTTTAATTTCCCTTTATTACTTTGAATATATATACTTTGAATTTATTTAAAAAAGTATCACTCTATTTAATATTCCAAACTCATTGGGCTCAATTCATGTGATGTTATAGTCACATGATAGTGAAAGCCACGTGATTCTAGCCAATCAATTTAAAAACTCATGCGACGTCATAGTCACACATTAAAAACTATCTAGTGTTTCCAGCTAATCAGTTCACGCGCTCCGGTGTTGCCAAGTTTCGCTCTTTGCAGAAACTTTCTCTTAAAAAGGACATATGTATACAAAATACATTTTATTTAAAAGTATAAACATAAAATATGATTTCTTTTTAATTTAAAAAAAATTTTGATTAATTTTTTTCCCTTACATTTATTACATCTTTACCCAAATATAAAATTTGAAATTTTATCTGAGTTTTACAAATAGAATAATGTACAATTAGTTTAATGTTTGTTTTGAATTCAATGCAAAATACGTTTTGTTTTTGTCATGTGACGTCATGAATTAAGCCCATTAGAAAATCGATATCTTATGTTATAATTATACAAGACTTTACATGATCATACCAAATACATTTCAGGTTATTGCTCTTTTAAAATTCCTACTATCAGGTCACACTCTCTCTGTGTATATTTATTTATATACATACATATTTCGTTCAAATTTTCAGTCGTTAAGAAAATACTTTTTATTCATCCATTCAAGTTCAAATACTTTTTTTTTTAAATTTCTAGTGGATGACACTTAATGTCAATACAGTTTTTTTTCAAATAATAATTAATTAACTAAATTTAATTGTTAAATGAATAATATCAAACAAAAATAATAATCCAACCCCGTTTATAAAAAGGAAAATCACTCGCTATGTCTTCATAGAGCAATAGATCACGCGTTGGACTAATAATCCATAGGTTGTGGGTTCTAATCCCACTCTGGTATGGCCTGGTTTCTGAGAATGTGATTTTTTTTACTATGCTAATTTATAGGAATAGTTAAATTTAATTCATGAAAAAATAGTAACAAAGAAAAATAATAGTTCAACACCATATATAGAAAGGAAAATGCGTGTAAAATTGAAAGAAAATAGCTTACTATTTTGCCCCTTAATATTGTGATTTTGTAATTGTATATACATATTATAACTTAACTCAGAGGTGCGACAGCTCATGATGGCCAAGGTTTAATATGCCCAACTCAGTATACGAGACCATGGGCTCTGAGGTACATGAGCGGATGTCCCGGGCAAGTGATCAGTTTGACGCGAAAACTTCAGTGTTAAGTTCCCAAGAAAACTTGGTACTCATTTTATCGACCCACTAAAGGGATGAAAAACTAAGTCAACCTTACCCAGTCTGGAGTTTGAACCTCGGACCTGTGATATGGAAGCGAGATGCACTAATCACTCAGCCACTGGGCTTCACATATATATATATATATTTATATGAATTATAATTATTTAATGAAAAGCAACTAAAATAAAACATTTCTCTGTTGACCTAAGTAGGAATTGACTTAATTTTTTTTATATTACTTATTGATCAATATAAATGCATATTAAAAGTAATATTTGTAATATTTGCCGAATTTCTACTAAATGTTTAATGAGAAGTGATTAAATTTCTTAATGACGTTTTTTATGTTAGGATTTATTAATTTTTGTTTGTTATCAGTTAGATTGTTGCATAAATGTATCAAGTGTTGAATAAATACTATACAAGTAATTTAAAAAAATTAAGTCAGTTCCTACTTAGATCAACAAAGAACATTTTTTTTTTAGCTGTTTTTTATTAAATAGTTACAATTAATATAAATATGTATATACATAGGACAGAATCACAACATTAAGTGGTCATTAATTTTTATTAATTATCATTAAAGTATCGTATTCTAATCCAAAACAATCGTGTACATAAAATTTCAGTTCAACTGAATGCTTTAAAACGTGGAAAAAAATTTTTTTTTTCTAGTTTTGACACAAGTCGCCAAAAAGTTCGCTGAATCGCCACAAATGATGCCAACGTGGCTGTATTTGTAATTTTTTAAATAATTAGTTTTAATCAATTAATTTTTATTAATTATAATTAAATTATTCTATTGTCATCCAAAATAATCATGTATATAAAATTCCAGCTCAAATGAGCGCTTTCAAATGTTATTTTTTATTAAAAATTCCACCAAGGTAAATAAATGAATAAATATATAGAGAGTGTGGCCTAATAGTAGGAACTGAATGATCATTAATAAACTATATGTGAGTAAATGTGTATTAATATATTAACGTCACACTCTAACTCAATATGGTGAGTATTGGCGACACACATTCTAATTTTCATCCTTGGTAAAGGATGAAGCTACAGCCCCTTCTTTTAACTTAAACAACATGCGACTTTGAGGCATACATCAGAGATTTCCAATGCATCAGTTCCTCTACACGTTGGGTCTTCAGTGTTATTAGGACTTGATCTCATCACCCACAGGCTACGAGTTCGCAACCACCATCACTAGGCTACTACGACCCACTAATCTTGATTACAAATCTAAATGTTTCATAAATTATCCATCATACGTCTTTCATGCATGCATTTCTTACATCTCCTTGTCCCTTTTCATTCCACATGACATCACACCTTTCATAACGCTCTTTGAGAATTACTCCAACTAAACGTAATTTGGGACCCCATGTTCTATGGTGATTGGTCGTCCCCATGCTACCTAGTATCATCTCTCTGAATTTGCCTGTCAATGTCGAATTCCCAGCAAACCACTAAATGTGTATATATATATATATAATTCCCAGTTATTTAATCTTTAATAGCTTTTGATATATCTATGGTCCAGTCCTTCAGAACAAATGCTTAATTATTTTAACTAGCTACCCGCTTAACGGGAACCTTTGTAATTACATCCATCCAACCATCCAGGTCATGTGATTTATCGCTTAGAATAATTTGTGAGATCTCTGGAAATTTCGCTCTTCTTGTTCTTTTGTCTGCTTTCAATATGTGTTACCGGCTGCAGCTTGGTTTGTGTTTTGTGTCTTCTTGTCTGCTTCTTGTTATGTTGGAACGCAATATGTTAAATGTTCAGTAAAATGGATTTACTATTTCAAAGAACTGCCTTGTCAATATTATTAAAGAAGCAACATCCATGATCTAAAATATGATCAACCTAAAAAAAAGCATTACCAATGGCCATTCCCTGTCATTTCGTTACATTTATCATTACTACTCGCCAGTAATATTATATATATATGCAAGCATATATACAAATATATATTGATACAAACATAGATAGTTAGATTGATATAATGTATATATAAGAAGCTTCATAGTTAATGATTTTACAAGTTTCTAACCTTAAGCCTGAGAAACTTCTAAAGAATAAAAAAATTAGGGATATGTAACCCAATGTGAAATTCTAAATGAATGTATTCCTTGTCGAGTGCTAAATGGATATGCAATGAACATTTTGAATTATATGAATTTTATTTGACATAAAATGTAAAAAGCTTAACTTATTTGCATAGCTTTCAGTTTTAAATAGCAGTTATTTTGAGTGATTGAACTTTCTACAATGAAGAATTTACAGAAAGAGTAAGAGGTTTGAATATTTTTTTATTTATTCACCATCACATTGGTCTTCTTGTAGCGTCTAAACTGGCGTCGGTACGCTAGGGGGTTCGAGGTTTTTCCTCTTGGGATTTTTCTTTTTTTAAAAACAGACACGTGGAAAAGGATGAATGGAATTCCCGGCACGAATTTCGTTTCGGTTAACAGCAGCTCTTGAAAAAATATACAAAGAAAACAATGCATTGGGTCAACTAAAACAGCAAGAAGTCTCGAAGAAACTTACTTTCAGGTTCAACTCTCGCGCGCGTTAACTAAAGACCTGAGCTTACGTGATCGCAAAATAAAGTCACAAAATGAGAGAAAAATAAATAAACAAAAAAGATCCCCAAACCCAAAATGGCTGAATGACTCAGTATAAAGTTATCTGCTGAGTTTCTATTGGTGCTAAGAAATTAAGAAATGGAAACTGAAATAAAATGTGCCCTGAATACTTTATATATGTTTTCCTTTTATATTCCAAGTCCTATTTGTACACGTATTAAATACAGTTATGTATCAAAAAATCAAAAGTGCTTTGAGATGCATCATTATTTTTAGTTTATCAAATATTTCTCGTATTTTAAGCAGAAAAGGTACCATGTATTCCAGCTTATAACACGAACTTTTAACACCAGAAATGAGATTGATATTCACGGGTGAGCGTTATATACATGAGGCATAGAAATAATGCTTTAAAAATAAAAAAAATGAACATAAACAATTGATTTTTTCCCCCTTTAGCTATATCTAAATCCTCTTTACTTAAAGAAAATCACAGACCTTACAAGCTTTCATTATTGGATAACATGCAGAGTTCGTGATATGTGTCTTGTATTAGATCTTCAGGAACATCATCGAAAATTCTGTTTTAACTCCACCTTCACTTTTATCCTGATCCATGAACAAATAACCATCTTCAGTTCCATCTAGATTGTTAGAGATACTGACTTTTGAATTATGTAAGGTTTATGTTCTCATTCAATGCTTTTAACACACTATTTGTAGGCTGACAAGACTCATTTTGCCTATTTTTATAAATGTTTTTTTGGGGGCATGGTAACTTAATGTTTATGCCCACGGGATCACGGCAGGCTTTTTATGAGTTTGAGCCCTAGCACCACTAAGGACCCGCAGTATAGAGGAATCGATAAACATTAAATCTGCCGAGGCTCGAAGTTCTCCCTTAGACGTGGTGAAGAAATTTGGAAGGGATGTTGGCTTATGTGTCATCCTCTACACTTGATCAGGGCTCTAAATTACGAGGTCCACTGCCAATAGCTCTCGTATTGCTTTACATTTCAACATTAATAAACACTCATTCACTCATTGTAAATGTTGTTCCACTTTCAAATACCCTTTTATTGCGTTTTAATGTTTTAGTTCTAGAAGAATACCGTTGTTCAAAACCTTGGTATAAAACTTTCAATAAACAATTTCAGAGTATTAAAAAAACATGGTACGCATACATATTTCAGACTTCTTCGGGGAAAAAGAAGTCACACTTTAAACGGCAGAGATATCTAAATATTTGAAAATGCAATTTGAATCTTTGGTGCGTGTTATACGCTGGACGTGTAATACATGCTGGAATATAAGGTACATAATTTTTCTTCTAATGTCATCTGATTAACGTTCATTACAAGGATATTCAATGCATTTCAATTGAAATTTTAAAATAATTGAATAAAAAAGAGCAAAGTGAAATAATAAGTGTAAGAAATTTAAGCATATTAAAATCTAATTTTTATGCATTCATAAAAGAGGTGTGTTGTGGTGTTTCGAGATCTTATCAGCATCTTTAACGATGCCTGTTGAGATATGGTAAAAAGTTTTATGGTGAAGAATAACTTGAATAACATTGGGACTCTTCAGAAAATTCAATTGCCATCTCTCAATATATATATTTGTAGTTTAGGGGAAAATAAGATGTCTGTATGTTTCTTCATTGTTTCACACACATACTAGTTTAAGAACTATAAGTGATAACAATTTTCATATATAAATGAATCAACATTAAATCTGCAGAATTTTATTCACTAATGAAAAATAAATGTGCTTTCTAAGTCTTTCCCTAGTTATACCCCCGCATAATGCGTTTTCTATTAATTTGTAATTTTAATTGTATATTTTTAATATACTTGTATTTTCCATGGTTACTAAACCCTTTAAGTGGTATTTTGTAACCCAAAACGCTTAAAAAAAGGCATACATTTATTGTTTATAACTAAACACCCTATTAGTTCTGTTGTTTCTAATGCCACCTGAGTGACGGTGTCAGATCGAGGCCCACGAAATACATCGCGGCTAAGAGTAAGGTGTACCCCTGTCGTTATCCATAGTTTTAAACACCATTCAAGTGACAGTATGATTTAGCTCAACTCCACCCCAATTATGTGGGAGAACAGCCTGAGGATTATCATGGGCCTCTCTCTCTCTCCCACATCTCTTCCCTAACCACCAACCTCCCAAAAAGAAGTGCGGAAGTTTATTAAATCACCCAGATATCGCAAAAACACTCTACTTATACAAACATCCATGTCTTCTTCGGAATTTGAACCCAAACCCTACGGCACAGCAGTGGATTATACCCTAGTACCATTATACTGGATGTGAGTGACCCATAATATTTCCAAATAATAGCATTAAATAATACACCATAAGAATAAAAATAAGCACAAATAAAAGAAAGGAAGCATCAGTGTTCGTACAAAGTACGGGCAAACCAGTTGCGGCCAGGTTTTGGTAGTCCGTATGTTTTACGTGCAAAACGCTTAAGAGGATAGAACTTTTTTAATGATGTATTTTTTCTCTTTTTAAGTGTTTTTAATTCGTAGTGCGACATAGCCATCCTATGATGACTATGTCTTTCCGGATCCACGTAAGCTAGAGGTGTGGGATTATTAAAATGATGAGACATCTTGGTTCTTAATACAACTTTTATTAAGAATAACTTATATTACTTAATTCTAATTGACAACTTTCTTTAAAGTGAGAGTTAACACCCAATTAAACCTTGTATTTAAGTCAGATCACGCAACTAGATCATTTATCTTAATTATAATAAATAAACCGATTCATCTAACTTCCTATACCAAATATTACCTTTTGTAGATCTCCTTCCTTCAGTGATTGAGTGATATCTATAATGTAACTGAATATGTGAGGATTCCAACTTCTTTATAATGAACTTCTATTTCTTCCAATGCTATAGGACAGCTAACTCTAGATCCGAATGATTCCACACTAAGTTATCTCTAAACTTGCCGCTACTTATCATCAAAGCTTCTATCCTTTTAAAGTATATCTCATTTACATATTTGATCTGTTTATCTTCTTGGTATTGGGTTGGAAAGGTTTTGCCATTAATCGTGGCCGTCAAAGAACATAGGAGTTATGTTAGCAGAAGGACGCGGGAGACGTCACAGTAGTATTATAATTTTTTTCTGTTTCTGTATTTTACTGTATATTATAGTGTATTATCGATGTGATATATAAATTTAAACTTGTTATTTTATTCCGTAATACACATTAATTAATTTTTTTCCTAATAAGAGAAACAGTTCTTGGATAAGAAAAATGTGGATGATGTCATTTTTCTTAAAACTCTATATGGATAAATATTACTTGATGCCATTGCAGTATATAATAATTAAGTAAATTGTGATTAAATTCAAAAACTCTTATTGCGTGAAGAGCGCGTATATGAAGCCATGTCTATCTCTGAGTTGTTGTTTTTTTTTGTCGAATGTTTTTGTGTTACATATTTTTAAAATAAATTTATTTATTTATGATGGTACTTATATTATTTATGATTATATTCCTTAGGTTGGAATCGTAATTTTTGTTTATTTGTCTCTTAAATAAATCGTCGTAAAAAGTATTTTTTGAAAAGTTTCCTTTTCGACTTAACCCTACGGATTTATTTAGTGATATGTCGATGTATACGAATTATTTTGTTAATTATACAAACCGTAAAATCCGGCGAAAATGCGCATTTATAACACAAAAATAAGATCCAAATTTACGGGTGGGCGCTATACACTGGGTATTAAAGTGAGAGCTTTAAAAATAAAGAGAAGATGAGCAAAGGAAAAAAAAATAGACTTCTATATATATCAAAATACTGATCATTTAAGATAAATGATATTCCCTTTGAACTTAAAGAGTTGTATAGTTTTAAAAGTATACTATATTTTTCTCTCTCTTCTTAAGTTTGGAATAATACCTCGAATAAATTACTTCAAAACATAAGTGCATTGTGCACGTACTTTTCTGGTTTCTTCCTAAAAAGGGTGTGCACGTTATACGGTGAATATACCTAAAAATTGTGACTTAAAAGTATAGGTACGCGTCATACGACGGAGCAAGCTATACGCCGGATTTTACGGTATTTTATCTTTCAGTAATTCGAGTAATTCGAAGCAAAAGCGATTTTATTTATCTCTGCAAGACATTCTTAGCTTTAATTTTGGTTTCTCTATTTCAGGATATTTACCAGAGCCATGGCAATGCAGAAACTTACTACTGTTTTTACATTTCCACTGTAACTTTTATTTGTAGTTTTCTTCAGTCATTTCTTTGTGTCATTTTACCATATCAACTTTCACTTTTTAACAGCTATACTTTTTCCACTAACATATGCTTTACTTTGAATTTTTATTGATTTCATATTAATTCCTTTCTCTTTCAGCTTAAAAATTATTTTGTGATGAAAGTTCTTCAGTAGAAAAGTCACTAACAGAACTAAATAAAAAAAAATCTAATGAAGCAAAAATGAAAAATTTAAAGGTGATTGAGACAAAATACTGTATTTATATCTATCTTCAATCTTTCTTGAACTAAGCGGGAAAAAAGTCCATTGCTCATTACATTATCGTATTCGTATGATATACAAAGCAATTTGTTTCAGGGATTACTCTGTATTTCCTGCCGAGGCGCAAAAATTTTCCAAATGACATGAGTAATATATGAATTTTGTAATATGATACAGGATCTTCAGAAAATAACTCAATAGTCATCATCTCATAAATAAGAAAAATAAATTAAATTGTTTTTGCCATAAATCCCGATTACATTTTGCTGAAGCAAAGGCAAAGCTTAGTTGTTAATTCTACGTATAAAATTATAGCAAACTTATATATACATTATTAAATATGTGTTTTATGTGTTTTGTCATATTATAAAAATGAAAAACATCTGGGCTTAACCCTTTATCTACCGTATTATGATTAACTGCAATTTTTTTCATGGAATATTTTTTTTTTGAATCACTACTTTGAAAATTAAGGGATATACATAAACAAAATACTCAACTTTGGGAAATTTAATCCTCTAGAGATAATTAATTAATTAAAGATATTCTACTGTAAAATTAATTATATCCACTGTCCACTTAAAATTAAGAGTCAAATCGTTTTCTAAGGTTTCATTAACATACAAACAAACACTTATCTTTTGAAATTAACCACTTTTTTGGAACAAAAATGACAATCTTCGCAATCCACTGAAAAAGCTGTCAGCCTAAACAAGCAACTTCTGCTATAAAACTATTCGCATTCCCCTCTAAAATACTCATCATAGAGCCCATGCTGCCATATATCTTGAAAGAGTGGATTTAAAGGAATATTACTGTTAAGTATCGCCAGAGTATTCGTAAAAATGGTTATTCTATGTAATTTTAAAGTGAGTGGTACTCAAAAGTACCGTCGGTAGATAAAGGGTTAACTTATTGTAATGAATCGAAATAACGGTATAAAAGCTAAGTATAACAAAAATAATAGTAAAAATTTTTAAACGTGATTACGATAAATTAAAAAAAGATGTTTGAAAATCTAGATATATTTACAGAATGAAATATAAAGCAATATCTTTTTGTTTCGGAGGAAAACATATTTTACGTCTATGTAATGAAAAACAAGATTCGTTAATTTTTGCCTTTGAATTAAAGCCTTAGTTGCTTGTTTTTGAATGATTGCTTCACAATTGCTTATTCACCTTTATTATTAATTTAATACAATACTGTTTATACTTAACGTATTTTAATATTTATTTCGTTTTTTCAAAAATACTAACAGTTTTTTCCATACAGCTTATAACAAAGCTAAAAGGAATTTTTTCTTTTAATTTTTTAATCCAAATATTAATTTTGCTGATAATAAACGTTTTACATTAGTTTAAGAAATTATTTTTCCTAAAAAAATGTAGTACTTCTTTGATTGTTATTTAGTTATTACTTTGTACGACATTGACAATAATATTTAAAGAATATGTTATAAAAATTTCTACAAACTATATAAATACATGCATTTTCTTCAACGGGGTCTAGTATTAAAAGAACTTAAAAATATAAAATATTGGAACATAAATTTAAATTAAAAGAATAACTTTAAAATTGTATCAACATAATTAATAAGTAAATTGAAACAATGTTGAGGAGTTAATTACATTTTTTATTTCATTACTGTGTGTTCTTGGGAATATGAAAAGAAATACTCATGGCAAATATATTGAAGCAATTTTATAATCGATCCTTCTGTCCTTTAATGAAATATGATTGCTCAAAAACTAGAGAAGAAATCGGATAAATATGTGTTCTAAATCGAATATAAATAACTGATAAAATATGGAATTTAGTACAGGCAAATATGTGATGAATTTGATAGTTTTGCAATAATGTTATTGAAATGTTTTAATTGTAAAACATGAATATTTTTCCACATTTCTTCAATATTATCAAAATTCCAAAGTTTATGCAATCATCTTCCACGTTAAAGTAATTATTCAATGTATAAAGAGTTTTAAGTAAAATATATGTTGCATGGCATACCTATATAGAAAATTTTGCTTTAATTATTTGTTTTGTATATTCGCAGTACATAATTTTTACATTCACTTTGTTACTCTTATAAGTTCTTTAATTTCAAATTGTTTTGTCATTCATTTCATCTCAATGTGTGTTCTAATATTGTGTAATGCCTAAAATATCTTAGGTGAAGTAGTTATAATTGAAGTTGAAAGAATTTAGTACATTTGTATAATTTACTACAATTTCTAAAACACATGATTTAATATTGTTGTTAATCTCGTAGAAAGTAATTACTAAAGAATATCCAAAGAAATAATGCATTTTTTAAAAAAAATAGAATTACTTAATCTAATGTTAAGAAGGCGTTACTACTTTTTAGATAGAAAGATTAGAATCAATAATAAAACGTACAGTATCATACGCTGTGTTGAAAAAACCTATTCCTATGGGCGGTTTTCCATGACCATGGAAAACAAGCAAATGTGCTTCCTTGTGAATGCTATTTATCGAAGCAACAATCCCAGATGCTTGTTGGAACTGCTGGAATATGTGAGTCTACGGTTTGGTGTGTTTTTTCAGAATTTTTTTGGACAGAATTCATCAGTCTTTATCACTTATTTTCCTAAGTTTGTCGGGTCAAAGCACATTCCAGAAATTCCTACTTAACATCAACTTTTTAATCACAAAATCCACTGTTGATTTTGAAATGTTTCTCTTATTAAATATGTCCCTTGCATAGCGTGACGTGATGAAGACCACAGAGATACCCTCATTTGCATAGGTGTCGAAATACCTATTTGTAGATAGTGTATATATAACTTTGTCGCCAGCTTGTGACTGTATGCAGTAAAATATTTTTGAAAGAAATATTTATGCAGTAATGTATTTTGAAGAAAGTAATTTTGTTTGAAGAAAATATTCAGACAAAAATAAAAACATAATATAAAAATTTGAGAATAAAAATAGAAATTGAACACAAAAATAAATTTCTGATTATCATGAATTTGAATTTGGTATATATATAAGCATGTGTGTGGTGCACAAAGTTGTCCGGAAACAATTACTGTAGTGCTTCGTAAGCTTTCAATACTTGTTACCTAAAATTCAGTCATAATTTTCATTGCGTCCCTCCCTCTTACGATAACAAAGTGTTGAATGCAATAATAATGTACTTTGATTCTAAGGCTACGACTTTAACTGTAAGGCATACAAATTACCAAAACAAGTATTAAATTTTATATATAACAAGCCCATGGGAGTCACTAGCAATCACTAAACTTGTTTCTCATTAAATACTGATAAATTAATTATTAAATACTTTGAGCAGTACTCATACATTTATAATTATATTATAACAGTGTTAAAGTGCATTTTTTATCAAATCAGAATTTAGTTTGATCAACTTCCTTTCAATAAATTGATATTTATTTTAAATCTTTTATTTTCGATATGCTCTCGACTCCCACGTAGGTCACATGACTCCCACGCCCCACAGTTTGAGAAACGCAGAATTGTGACATCTCTCGCGTTCTTCTTCTAACATAACTCCTACGTTCTTTGACGGCCACGATTAATGGCAAAACTTTTCCAACCCAATTCTAAGAGGAAAAACGAAGCAACAATGCAAATAAGATATCCTTTAAAAGGATAGAAAATTTAGTGAGAGAGGAGGGCAATCTTAGAGAAAGATTAGTGTGGAGCAGTTCGGAACAAGTGTTTAGACGGCCTGCTCACAAGAAAGACGGAAACGCCCACCCTCGATAATAATATTTATAAGGAGGAGCAATTGTACACGAGTACATCTATCTACCTACAAGTATCAGAATCGATGAGGCTTCAACCAAGGTAGGAGGATTATATTCTAAACGATAGTATAATATAGAAAGCGAGATTAGGCAGATAATTAATTATATTTTGGATAAGTGATCTAGTTGTGCGATCTGACTTAATTAATCGGCATACTTTGGTTTATTCTCACTTAATATAAGTTTGTTCGTTATATAAGTAATTTAAATTAAATTATTAATAAAAGTTGTATTAAGAATTATAGAATGTCTCATCCTTCCGATAATCCCACACCTCTAACTTACGAGGACCCACCACGTCATAGCTATCGACAGATAAATATGTCACAGAATTACTGTGTTTAAAAAAACCGATTAAGCCTTTAATTGACATAATTTTTGAAGGACTTGTACTACTTTTTACTTAAAAAGGAGCTTTTATCCAATACCATCCAATATGAGTTTCTCTTAAAACGAGCTTCGAAGACCACATTATTATGCGAATTAAACATCTTGAGCTTACAGTAAAAATGGGCATACACTTTTTCCCCGATGCGTATAAGAAAATTTTGCAGAAGAAAGAATTTCATCTGTGGTTTTTGTTAAAACTATAAAAGTTTATTAAGAGCTCTTTATAACAAGCTGTGTTCTTCAAAAGTGATGCTAGATAAGACTTTTGCGAAATTTGGGGAAGCTTTTTTCTATTAAATCTCGAAAAACTAGTTGATTTCTATTTTTGCTAGACTGCATAATATTCCACGGAAACATCTGTTGCAAACTTAGACAAAAACTATTTTAAAAAAATTACGAATTGTAACTTTTTTTCTCTCATAAAATGAGCCATCATCTACATGATAGGATTAAACCAAAATTCACACACATTTCATAGTCTGACGGTTGCCTAATTTTGAAGGTATTGACTTACGCCAGATCTAAGCATTATTTTTTTTTTCAAAAAAATTTTCCACTAAAATATGCAAATCCTGCAAGTAGAGAAAAAAAGCGACGGCTTCATTAGCGATTCAATCTCTTCGTAAATCGCCATTACTTCCAAAATAATATACGCTTAAAAAAGCTCTTCTCTTCTTACTCTTCTAATGGAAGTTCCAAAAGAAGCGCAGACTCTTTTCCCCAAATATTCAAATAGTTTAATCATCTTTCTGAACAGCAGATTATTGAAAGCTTATTTGTATGGATCGCAAAGTCAACATTTGCCGATAGAGTTTGCAAATGAGGAAAAATTCTAGTGTACCATAGAAGTAAAATGAGAAAAAATCAACTTTTTAAACGCTGTTATGAGTTAAGAAAAGAAAACTTTTGCGAGTCTTTCAAGGAAGTTTTAATAATTACTCATATTTCCGAGTTTGAAGGATGGCGTAATGTATTCCTTGAGGAGCTGGTCTTTTTTGTTTACTCTGTTTTTTCGCTTTCTTTTCAAGAATATGCATTGATGGAAAGTTAAATTATAAGCGCCTGTAATGAACTTTACCCAAGAAAATCAAAAGGATCTTTATGTATTTTTTTCCCCTTGTAAATACCTATGCATAAAAATATCATTTACTGCATTGCATTATCAAGAAGATAAATAAATTTAATAAATAAAAAAAATTATTTCTGTATTGATTACTGCTATGGAGTTCCATTAAGTATCGTTATTTATAAATTTCTCAGTTGTTAAATCTGATGTATTTTATTCAGTCAAAAATCTTCAAATTGTAAATTAAGCACAGGTACAAATACCTTATTGTAGTATAAGGTATTTGTAACCGTGCTTAATTTGATGTAATACTGATGAGATACTTTTATAAAGACAATTTCCCTTTTTAAAAGTGGTCTCAGGACCTTAACAGATACCCCTGAAGACCCGCCGTGTAGGGCAGCGATGCACTTCAAATCTGTCGAGAACTAAAACGTCCTCCCGTTGGTGTGGTTGGTGTGGTAGTTAAGAGAGGGGGGTACCAGGTCAGGTGTCGTCCACGTCACTTGTCCATGGTTCAAAATTACGTTGTCGGTCGCCAAAAGCCCTCATGTAGCTGAACAGTGCGACGTTAATTGCCACTCACTCACTCCAACCAATGTAACCTAGCAATTAAAAAAACAAAAAACAAAAAACAGTAATTTGAAATCTTTACCACTCGATAATAATTTATATATTTACATTATTTTTTAAATTTTCAGAGAATCGGAGAAAAAATTTAAAAATTTCTAAGGAAATATATATTGAAAATTTTTTCAAAAGTATGAAAATCAGTATTTTACACCGAGTGAAATTCTGAAGTACAAAATTAATCAAAATTTACAAAATTAATTTTACTTGGTATAAAAATGTTCACTTTTAAAGTTATACTAATTTTTAAGAAATTTAGACAAAAAAAATATTTTTTTTAAATACAATTATAACAAAAATTTTAAAGTTTAAGAAAAAAATTAATTAAAATTCAATTAAAAAAACATTTCATTATTTTTTCTTTTTTTTTAAGTTATTTTTTAAGTAATGAAGAGCCTAATTTTAAACACGTGTATGAAACTTCAAATTGATATCATAAATAGCATCTGAGGAATCCTGCGTGCAAGCTAAAAATTTTCGTTTTGAGAAAAATGAAGTTAAGGATAATAAAGAAAAAGGGGTTTTGTTTAAGTTTCACTAGTTATTTTTAAATAATTTCGAAAGTTTTCATATTATCAACAAAATTTTGGAATCAAAATGCTCAGAAATGTTAATATAAAAATTTTTATAATAATATAAATAATACATAAATTTTAATATAATTTTTTTTTCAAAAAAATTTAAAAATTTGCAATTTAAGAGTCCTGAGACCTCTTACAGTCTTACTAGGAAGTCTTCCTAAGAAGTAATACTTCATAGGAGCTCACTAGAATTACCAATAATTACTCAAGATTTCAAAACAATAATTTTAAGTTTGCTGCACAGCATTTTCTGATACAGTTTCTAAATTTTTCTTTTTATCTAATTCAATTTTTGAAGCATAGTAGAAATATTTGTACAGTTCCATACTGAAATTAAAAAAATATTGTGCCAAATGACAATAAAAAATGCAGCTTTCCTCCTCAACTTTTCAAACTGAAATAAGAATGTCAAACAATCTTATTTTTCCAGAACTCTGAAAGTACATTTATATGATTTAACATCAACAATTTGTGTTTTTTTCACACAAAAGTTATAAAAAACTTAACTGTTCTTGCATTGCTAATTGTATTGTTATTTTTAGTTTATTTAACTGTCTACCTCTTCCGGCTTTTGGGGCAAAAAGTGCTCAAACAATTATACCTTTTTGGGAGCTGATTTGGTACACATTTACACAGCTGATTCATCAGATGAAATTATCTAACAGGGTAGGGATGGTATTCACATCACTCTACCAAAAGGGGAAATTATACTTCAAATGCGTGGAATAGGAATTTTTTATTTCAATTTTACATGTGAAATAAGAGCAACACAGGAGATCTTGAGAATTTACATTGGCTTAAATGATAATGGTAAGGCCAGAGGACACTTGTAATTTACTCTAACTCTCTAAGACTGTCCTATAGATGATACTGCCCCAAGATATTCGCCAACATCTTGAAACAATTAACCAGAAGGAAAAGACACGCCCTGTGACAATGGATATCTACAAATGTTGGAATCGATGGAAACGAGACAGCATATGAACTGGTTAAATAGGCAAGAAATCTCAACAACTCAATCCCCGTCAGTCTTAGGATGCCCAGAAATTGACTAAAAGAAAACTCTACCGAAGAAAGATAATCGGATATGTGAAATTTATCCAAACGAGAAATTAAAAAAACAACCATTACTAGTTTTAGAACCCACCATTTTAAAGGAATGTAAATTAATGAAGAGGGGAAAAGATCATATATATATATATATATATATATATATATATATATATATATATATATATATATATATATATATATAAAATATATATATATATATATATATATATATATATATATATATATAATATAAATTGCCCCGATACGGAGCTTTCTCCAGGACACATCATGGCCGTGGTAGCCTAGTAATCAAGGCAACCGACTCGTGGTTGGCCTGTCATAAGTTCGAGCCCAGTACTATTGAAGACCCACCGTGTAGGGAAGAGATGCACATTAAATCTTTCGAGAGCTCAAACGTCTCCCGTTGATGTGGTGTGGTAGTTAGGAGAGGGGGTGCCAACTGAGTTATCGTCCTCGTCACTTGACCATGGTTCAAAAATTACGAGGTCCGTCGCCAAAAGCTCTCGTGTAGCTGAACAGAGCGACGTTAATATTCACTCACTCACTCATTCCAGAACACAATCTCACCTGTCCGGAATTAAGTGTAGTCTTGCAAATCTTGAGGGAAAATTTCCTTTCCAGGGAGATCTATATTGTGAAAAGATTATGGAACTGCAAAAATTGTGATTCCAACTCATTTATCCATTTGACCTCAAAGGAGACGACACCACAACCAGCCTCATTTTATATATACCTTCTGTGGCTTTAATTAACCTTTAGAGTAATTTATCTCATATTCTCCAAAAAAAATTATTTATCCCTCTCTCTCTCTCTCCCTCTCTGTATATATGTATGTATTTATGTGAGCTTATATTGAAAACTCAATCTAAATTACAGTTAATTTTACATTAACGAATGTAGTATTATAAAATTGCCGAATCACTATCAGATTGCTACCACATTAATTAAAACTAGATATGCATTTAGTAAGTAAATATCTACAGACAAGATAAGTAACGCTCCGAGAAATATTTCTGCATTAATTCAAAATCTGATTATTAGGGATTGTGTATAATATTTTGTAAAGAAATTATATGAAAAATAGTCATATAGTTGTCCTTAGAACACGAGACATATTAAACCTCAAATAAAATGCAGAAACAACTCTCCATTGCAAACTAGTAATTATTTTCACAGACTGTTTATCTATACACAGAACCAAATGTATCTGTTAGGGTTTTAAAATTAGATATCAAAATAAGCATGAATCATATGTCAGATATCATTGAACGTTATAATACACATATTATAATATTTAATATATACTGTTATAGACAATTTTAACCAAGGCATAGTTATATATATATATATATAATTATACATACATTAACAGTGCAGGTATTTCATACAGTTGTTACATTTCACATATTTATAAATTTAATCATGATGTTAATTCATTTGGTTATTGGATATGTGTTCTATGTGTTTTTTGAGAGTTATGTGTGCTTAAAAATATATTAAAATTCTATTTTAAATATTTATTAACTGTCTAAATATGATTCACTATCTCTTATAGAGATATTTTGAGAGAAATGAATGATTTTTGTCTAGAAGATGACTGTCTTACAATGAACTATAAAACTATGCTTCTATAGGAAAGAAAAGCAAATATAATACAATTTGTGATTCTGCTCTGAATTAAAATCATAAGAACTACAAATCAAAAAAATAAATTATAGTTTAAAAAAAAATAACTAAAAAACACGCTTTTATAGCGAATCGAACTAAAAAGTAAAAAAAAATTTCTTAATATATGAATAAAAGGATTAACGAGAAAATTAATGCCAATGGAGTAAAAGCGTGGGGTGATTTATATTAATTGTTATAATTTCTTACTAGTTATATTGCGAAATGCTGAGTTAGTGTAAAAATGTATTAGGTCGGAGGGAAAGTTCTGTCGTATTTTAAATAGGCAGGTGATTTTTGTTATAAAAAAAAAAAAAAAAATCTGGCTAGTGAATCATTTGGATTTTTTTGTTTTGTATTTTTAGCTGCTGTATAATATAAAAGGAATCTTTTATTGTTCATTATTTATTGTAATATTTAAAGTGAAAAACATGTCAGTAGATAAAGTGCATTTACGACACTGCATTTTGTATGAATTCCAAAAAGGAAGCAACTCATCGGTTGCATGTAAAAATTTAAGTGCAATATTTGGAAAAAATTTTGAAAATGTTCGTGCTTGTCAAAGATGGTTTAGCAAATTTCGTTCCGGGGATCTGAGCGTCCAAGAAAGTGATCGATCTGGACGATCATCCAAGATCGATAATGTTGTTTTGCGATCCATGTTGGAAAATAATCCACATTTAACTAGTCGAGAAATTGCAGAAGAGCTTGGCGTTCATCATACAACTGTTGGAGATCACATTAAATCTCTTAGGTTTGTGTTAAAGCAAAGTATTTGGGTTCCACATGAATTAACGGAAAAGAATTTGTCTGATTGTGTAAGAATGGGTTCATCACATCTGATTAGACATAATGTGGAGCCGTTTTTGACAAGCTGATTACTGGAGATGAAAAGTGGATTCTTGACGAGAATATTAAGAGAAAAAAATCTTACTGCAAACCAGGAACTTCATCAGCAGCAGTTCCAAAACGAAGTATCCATCAACGAAAAGTACTGCTTTGTTTGTAGTGGGACAGGAAAGATCCAGTATACTACGAGTTGCTGAAACAGGGAAAAACCATCAACACGGATCTATACTGCAACCAACTGGATAAATTGAATGCAGCTATCAAAGAAGAAATGCCAACATTAGCGTCCAGAAAAGGAATAGTGTTTCGCAACGATAATGATCGACCACATACTGTAATGGTGACAAAACTGGGAAGTCCTTGGTCACTCACCGTATTCACCTCATATTGCACCATCTGATTATTATCTGTTCAGATCTCTGCAAAACTATCTAACGGAAAAAAATTCAAGTCTTTTGAAAGTGTTTCTAAGGCAGTTGCTGACTATTTTAACTCCAAGGACGAGAACTTCAGAAAATAGAATTTATATGTTGCAGAAAGATGGCAACAAGTTTAGCGGCAAATAATGGAGCATATATAATTGATTAATATTAAACACATATTTTTATAAATGCAATCAAATATTTTCTTTATAATACGACAAAACTTTCCCTCCAACCCGATAATACAAAGCACCCCACGCTTTTACCAAAATGACATAAATTTTCTCGTTAATCATGTTATTCTTATATTAAGAATAATTTTTTTACTTTTTAGTTCTATTCACTATAAAAGAGTGTTTTTAGTTGTTTTTTTTAACTATGATTTATTTTTCATTTTTTAGTTCGATCTACAATAAAGGACTGTTTTTTTTAGTTTTTAAAACTATCATTTATTCTGTGTTGAGTTTATCCTTGAGTTTGATATTTGGAGCTGGAATTACGTGGCTGTGCTGGAATTAGTCTGGCTTTTCAATGGATATTAACTAACGCGTCTGGAAGGATACTTTTTCTTTCCACTTACGGGGACTCGGATGAGTCGAATATCGTGGTATTTTAAAGATTAGGGCTTTATAGATACATGTCTAACTAATAAAAGTGTGTAAGAAGAAATATTAAATGCGAATCGTATTATCACCTTTTAAACGTAATGCTATAATGTTAATTCGTATCATCACTTATAAACGCATTGCTTATCAAAATAAAAACAGATATTTAGCGATTAGAACATACATTTATGATATTGTAAGCATTTTGCTATAATAGTAATTCTATCATCACTTGTAAACGTATTGTTTTATAAAAATATAAAATATTTGGCAGTTAGAACATAAATTATTATTTTTTTATTTCCATTTTCAGGAACACTAGACTCGTATTATGGTAAGAAATTGCTAAAGTACCCACCCTACACTTTCTCACATAAAGAACACTTTTTCTGCTTTATTTGTATTAACCACAAACCTATTCGCTGTTTTAGGGATGCATCTTAATCTTTAGTCACTAAATCTGGAATTAGTCACCAAATTTTAAAATTATTTATGGAATTAGTCACCAAATCTAAAAATGGTTTATGCAATAAGTCACCAAATCTGGAAGTGGTATATTATCTAATCAGAATTCCTAATTATCCTGATCAGAACAAAGAAAAAAATTATTAAATTATTGTATTGTCATCGGTCCTTGACAAGTGTGCAAAATTTCGAATTATTCTGACCTTATAAAGTGGGTAAAAATCGAGTTCAAAGATTCCATTACATAAAAGTGAAGCTTATAAAAGCGTGTTTTAACAAAAAAAAACATCTGGAATAAAAATATTACTAAATCTCTCTCTCTATATATATAAAGGAGAACACAGAGAGACACACTCATATTCTCATCACAGTATCTCCGGAACTATTTAACCTAGGGATATGAAATTTGGTAGGAATGTTTCTTTTGTTCAGTAGATAACCGCTAAGGATGGGTTTGCAAAAACCGAAAGCTAAAGGGGTTTCTAGAGGTTATAAGCAAACTTTCCGCTTTAGAAAGAGTTGAAATTTGGCAAATATGTTTCTTCGGTTGATTAGAGATTCACTAAAGACGTTTTTGTAAAAATCAACTTCTACAAGGGGGTGCTAAGGCGTTATAAGCAAAAACCTTCGGCATTTAAACTATTAAACATACATATTTCACATTTGTGTGAAAATTATTATACAGAGAAGGATTTATGTGGTATCATATAAAAAATTTCCTTTTTTTACTATGAGACAAACAAACATGAAATTTAGTAAACATGTTATATCTAGAAATCTGCTAAGGAAGTTCGTTTCTTCCTTTTTCAATGAAAATTTCTTTATAAGGGAGGTTGAGAAGTGTTTGGGATTTTTAAAAATCCGTTTTTGTACAGTTAGACGCACGGACTTGAAACTTAGTAACATGTCTCTTCTCGTTAATAGAGATGCGGTAAGAATGGGTTTTCCAGGAATCCTCTCCCTGGGGTTGTGTGGCTTACGGAGGCCTTATAGATAAAAAAAAATCTCCTTTTTAAGTTGTTAGACCTACAAACTTGAAATTTGGAAAGAATGTGTTTTTGTTGTTGTTGTTGATTAAGAGTAGCTAAAAAGGAGTTATGTAGAAATGTACTTCAGAGGGAAAGTCATGAAAACGTATGATACATATACTTCCGCTTTGGAAAGATATATTCAAGTTCTGCCCTTATTAAGGTATCCGACTGCGTTCGGAACCGTGATTTTAAAAAAGCGCATAAATGGATAATTGTCATGATATTTAGTGTCACTTAGATTAGAATACATGCATAAAATTGTTTTAAGGACATTTTGACCAAAAAAAAAAATATTTAAATACAATACTCGTATAAACAAATATTCTATTACGACAAGGGGAACCAATTGTTTTGGCTAGAGGGCTGCATTGTGGAGGCAAAGGATAGTGGATGGACGAACCCTTTGGAATGATTGCATTCATAGTTTAACTTTGCATCATATAAAAGATATTAGTAGACCCATAAATGTAAATAAATATAAATTAAATAAGACAGTGGCCGTGTTATTCAATTTATATTTATTGTGCCAATTTCATAGCATATAAAGCTGCAAAAACATTTAATTTTAGAATCAGTTTAATGAGACAAATGTGCACTTTGTAGTACGAATTTGCAATATTTTTTTCAAATCAGGAGAGAGCCCGCGTGTTGAGACTCTGTATCCACAGCCTGCAAGGTGGCCGCGGTAGCCGTGTGGTATAGGTATCGGATCTCGTGGCTTTGCCTTGTCACGAGTTCGAGCCCAATTGCCACTAAGAGACCCGCCCGTGTAGGGCAGCGATGCACTTTAAATCTGTCGAGCTGAGCATCCTCCCGTTGTGAGGGTGTGGTGTGGTAGTTAGGAGAAAGGGGTGCTAGCTCAGGTGTCGTCCACGTCACTTGACCATGGTTCAAAATTACGTGGTCCGTCGCCAAAAGCCCTCGTGTAGCTGAACAGTGCGACGTTAATATTCAATCAATCACAGCCTGCATGTTAATGCCAGCCAATTTGCACATATTTTGACCAGTGGCGCACACAAGGAGGCTGTCCTAGGGGTCCAAACACCCCCCATAGCAATTGATTTTCTTTCGATTGGTTATAATCCTCTGTATATATTACGTAAAATTTAATTATGTATTTGTTATTAAGAATTAATTTTATTAATTAATGCTAATTATTTATTGAAAATTAATTTTGTATTTTTTTGGTCCCGAAAATAGACAAAATCAAAAGAATATGTTGGGCAGCGTATTGGAGCATGATACCAAAATGGTGGACTTTCAACCCTGGACCCCTTCCCCCTTTAAAATTTTTTATATGCGCTACTGATATTTATTCTTGTTGATCTTCATGCAAGATAAACTTTGCTTAGAAATATATGTCGACTCAAGTACAGAAAACACGTTTTTTTATATTTAATGTTCTGCCTTGGTGGTCCGTTATTTGCCCATCCCTGTTCATTTATGATTTAACCCGCGATCACTCGCGCGGAGTGTTCTGTACACTCCAGCAACAAGAAACTCCTCACAGATTTCTAAAAAGAATGTGCAGAACCACGATTTCTTCTGTAGCTGCGCATTTTAGGTCATTGAATCTTCAGGTCTGATGCAATCCCTCTTTCTCGAACGATTAGAATGTAATGACCTTCAAAAGTTTATCTGGAGGCTGTGAACTCCCGCGAGCAGTTGAGCATTTGTAAACAGTCTGCTCTGAATGTTTGGAAAATGATTAAAATATTATTTTCTACTTTCTACTATCATTATCACCATTAATTACATAAAAGTATATTTATTTACTGGTATATATGTTTTATACTGGTTTATGAAAAAATATAAAATTATGTGTTTTAAAATGAAAATTTTGTATGTTTAGTTTAAATTAGTGTGTTAGTCTCATTTATATACAATAAATTTAATAATTTTATTTGCATAATACAAAAAAAAACATCTTGTACTTCATAAATATGTATCATAATGACTTAATTTTATTTTCATAATTAAATACGTATTTAAAAGTTTGGGGGTGTTGTCATACTGGAGGAGTTGCGAATGACCACGGGTTAATATATCTATACAAATATCCACTCTGTGATTAAAGTTAGATCTTAAGTTTCTACGCGAGTTCAATTTAGACATCGAATAATAGTTCGTTTATTTCGATAGTGGGATGGACAGTGGCGCACACAAGGGGGGTGTCCTAGGGGTCCGAACCCTTCCCAAAGCCCTTGATTATTTTTTTGATTGTTTATAATTTAAGTATGTAGTACGTAAAATTTAATTAAGTATTTGTTATTAATGATTAATTTTATTAATTAATGTTAATTATTTATTCAATAATTAGTTTCTTACTGTTTTTGTTTCCGAAAATAGACAAAATCAAAAGGAGCATGATACAAGAATGGTGGACTTGCGATCCTGGACACCCCCCTTGAAAAATTTCGGTGTTCACTACTGGGGATGGACATCTGTTTATGTCAAGGGTCAGCAACCTATGTCACGCAGTATATAATTCTCAGCGGCACTCTGCACTACTCTACAATATCAATTTTTGAATGGAGATAAATTTGTAATGGACCTTATTTGACAAACATCTTTAGAATTATGGACATTTATGCATTTACGGAAAAGCTGAAAGATAACTCTAAAGGTAAATTTACAGCTATTTTGTAACATATTGAATGTCCTTAATGGAGAGATTTAATTGTTTGAAGAGAGAGAAAATTGCACCCATTCTATTTTCCGCTTTTGTACATGTAAGCTTTTCCATTTTTGTACGCATATCTAAGTCAAAAAATCTTCCCACAAATGAAAAATATTTCGAGTCCACAAAGAAATTGCTTAAAAACTGAATGATCAAAATCGTGTCATATTGAAAATTACAAATTATACCCCTGATTTTGTTATATGAAAGTAAAGCGGTGCAAGTACTATAGGTTTGCCTTAAAATTTTATTTATCTTTTTATTTAGATAGGGAAATACTTTTTATTTTATGTTGTCTATTTCTTATTCTAATAAATATGTTAAAATGCATAATATGTGTACTATTTTTACTGTTTATTTTGTTGAAGAAATAGTTATATTTTATGCAGTTTATTTTTATGTTAAGAACTATCTTTAAATGATGCAGAATTAATATATAATAAAACTGTCAAATCTGTATTATTGACCACTATTCACTAACTGTTCTTGCATTATCGCGAAAATTGAATTGTTTCAAAAATATCCTATCGTGTGGCACGCTGAATCGTATTGGCACATTGGTTTGACACGCCACAGCTAAAATTTTATCGACCCTTGGTTTATATATATGTAATTCATTGGTAAAATCTTGAAGTTTATGCAAAGAACTGAATTTTTTTTTTAATTTATAAAAAAAGTACTTTTTTTAATTTTATACGTATTTACGATCAATGAGCAGAAACAAAAATGAATCATTTTTTCTTCTTAAATAAAAAAGAAATACCTTTGTTTAATTTGATTTTTAGTTCTATGAGAAAAACCTGTAATAAAAAAATAAATTAATACATATATATTTTTGAAAGTAATTCGAAGCTTTTGCATCAATGAGAAACGAGAATAATTTAATTTGTGAGTTCATGATTGAATGGACAAATACAAAATACTAATCAAAATAAAACTAAAATAAAGAAAGAGAGAAAGGAGCGATGAGACATAATACGATGAGATGCAATTACTTTAGCAAACCAATAAGAACTGTTACCCAAACATTGACGCTAAGAGAGAGATTATAAAACAGAACATTTCATAACTGATTCTTGTATTTTTGTATATTCCTAAATGTTTATTAGCAATTTAAAATGAAATCTCTCGAAAGAGTATGTAAATAGCTCCTAAAAATAAATTGCGGAATATGAAAGTGGAGGAAAAAACGTTAATATAATAAATAATCTTAAATTTTCGTGGCTCGTAGTATTTCATTTGGGGAAAAATTCGTTCAACCGTAAGTTAAAGATTTTCTTTCATTTAGCGATTCAAATTGAATATATTTTGGGTTTAAATCTTGGGGGAAATTTAAGCTCCAGTAATTTATAATCAATGCTTAAAAGAAGAAAAAAGAAAAGAGAATTGACGAAGCGAATGAGTTAATTCCACGTAGTGATCAGCTCATTGAAATGAATTCTCGTTATTGAAGAAAGCTCCCGTTTAAAAAAAAAACTATTCCTCAAAATAGTGTACGTGCTGCCATCTATTGAATAATTTGGTAACTATAATGTGAAGATGTTGACTGCTTTTGATGTAGTGCTTCATGAAATTTACTAAATAATTATCTTTTTTTTTACTTTCTCTTTTTTTATACAAAAAAAAAGAAAGAAAAGGAAAAGAAAATAATATTACAATCAGTTCTGTTTTCTGTGGCTGAAAAAATGTATCCTAATTGAGAAAGAAAAGAAAAACAATATTTTTCAAATTTAAAAAAAATTTTTTCATCTTCAGGTGTTTATTTTTAAATACATTTTTTTTACATGATTAAGAGAAATGTTTAAGATAAATTATTCAATTTTTTTGAAACATGAATAAAAATTTTTGTTAAGATAAATTTTTAAATCACTATTGTAATTACTAAGTTATTTTTCGCATTTCCATAGCAGAAATGCCAGGTTGAATCAAGTAAGAAAAAAAAACTATTTCTCTAAAAAAAACAGCTGTTTCTTTCCCCCTCTTTATCTGTTACGTGATTTATAGCATAATAATGAAATTATTGTATTTATAGGCATTATTCATTTAGACTACCGGAATTTTCCTATGAAAGCTAATATGTAAATTATTGGAGATTTAATATAAACGTTTCATATTATTTGAATTAAGATCAACTCATTTTTTAAGAATGTTTTTTTTATAATAAAATAAAGGATAGTACATACGTAAATGAAACGGAAATTCTGATTTCCTCATCGGATGAACGATGGAAATGTTTGCTGTTTAAAATTGACAAACAAATTATTCTATTAGTGATTATTCAAAAGAAGTTTTTCTAAGAGGCTTCATTGAAAAAAATGAGAGTTAACAAAGGAAAATATCCCTGGGGATCCTGAAAAAAAAAACAACCAAGGATGTAATTCAATTAAAATATGGATTTGAATTCGTGTAAGAAAATAACAAAAATGAATTTTTGCATGCCTTCTAAAGTTATATAGTATGCTTTTTTTGTTACATAGCTGCTAGAAATAAATAGGGGTAGGAAAAGTTATGAGTGCGATCAGAATTAATAAGTAACGTAACCGATCTTGTTATAAATTTGACAGTCAAGCAGCAGAAGCCCCCTCTAGCGACAACATGTCTTCAGTAAAGGCCAAGTGAGGAGAGAATTTAGTTGCTAGAGGGTGATTCTGCAACTTATCATATCATATAGTTATTAATAACAGGAGCGGTTACAATAATAAATAAAATTAACGTTCTTGACTTAGTGTGATACCATGTGACATGATTCGAGCAGGTGACAACGTAATTCACAATTTTGTGACACAGGTAAATGATGGGGATGATATCTGAGCTACTGCCAGACTCTCATTTGTGGCCGTGGTAGCCTAGTGGTTATGGTCACGCAGGAGAGTCGCTGGTCGCACCACTGTTCGCACCGCTGCTCGCTTAATCTGCCAAGGCTTAATGCTCTCTCGTTGCTGTGGTAGTTAGCAGAGAGAGGTGCCATCTCAGGTATCGTTCTCGTCACTTGACCGTTTTCCAAAATTACGAGGTCCGTCATCTTTAGCCATCGTATTGTTTTATAGTGCTACGTGAAAATAACTCTATCTCAGTCCTAAATAATACACCGTGGAAATTCATCATTTTAAGTGTATTAATGCTTATAATTTAGCCCTAAACTTATGATTTATTTAATTTAACAGACTCAATATATTTTTTAATTACCTACAAATCATTTATCTGAGAAAAAAATATTACTGCAACGAAACACATGCTAATTTTGTCACTATGATGGATTTTTCCAGAAATCACAGCAATTATAAAAATCTCTGATGTCTCAAGAATTGTGATTTTGCTATAAAAATAATCCATTACATTTTATGATTCCTCTTGTTTATTGACGAAATAAATTAACAGGTAAGAAAGTTAAACATTTTATAATGAATAATAAAATCCTCATATAAAAAAAAAAGTTTTGTAATTTACAGCACGACTGCGCAATGTTGCACTTCTGCAACAAATAAACAAAAATGACTGAAATTCAATTTAAAACAGCATAATTTTATATATATATATATTTCCCTTTTACTATTATTTGAGAACTAGCTGATACAATTTTTTCATATAAATTTAAAACTGGGAAGTTAAGGGTTAGAATGTTAAATTTTAAGGTTTTTCTAGAAGTACATGAAAACTGTTTTCTTGTAGTAAGTCGGAACTTTGACTCCTGAAAATTCATTTTTTTTTTTCGAGACTGCCTTTGATTATTTAATAACAATACGAATAGTGATATTGGTTTAAAAGAAGGGTGTAGATTTTCAACTTCTTGACCAGTAACTTAAGCCGTATAGAAATATAGATTCATTATATCAATAAATAACTCAAATAGTTATATGCATTTTTTTTAAATATCTTCTCATATATAAACTAATAGAATACATTTTGGTAAATTAATATATTTTGAAATATGAGAATATATTCCTAAATTTCCCTTGAATTTCATAAACCAAGCAAGAACCAAAAATAATAAATGATGACATGTACATGTGTAAAAATGTACATGTGTTAAATGTACATAAATAAATATTTGGACACATTTAATAACTAATACATTTAAATAAGAAGTCCATCGCTTTTTATATACCATAAAATCCGGCGTATAACGCACCTCTATACTTCCAAGTTGCATTTAATTTTTAAGTATATTCACCGAATAAAGCGTAACCCCTTTTTTGTGAAGGAATCTTAAATGTACTCGTGTAATGCTCTTTTATGTTTTGAAATCATTTGCGCAAAGTATTATCCCAGGATAGTGAAAAAATAGTATACTTTTATAGTTCATTTAATATATGTGTCACTTCTTTTAAATTAATACTATTCAGATATATATAGTTAGTCAATTTTTTATTTTTTTTTACGCTTAATTTTTTTAAAGCAATTGTTTTCATACCCGGCTATAACGCGCACCTGTTAACTTCGTACTTATTTTTTTGTGTTAAAAGTGCACGTTATCCGCAGGATTTTAATGAATGCCAGTCCTTCGCAAACTTTCAATATATTTGGGACTCAATATTCAATATAAATTTTCAATAAAAATTTGCCGCACCCCTATGCCATATAAGAAGAATGTATTGAATTTAATAATACTATATTTTGACGCTAAAGTTACGATACGACTTTAACATCGTAAGTACCATTGGAGAATATAAATGTCTAACTCAGCCAAAGCGTTAGTTGCCTACATCTTTGTAAAATACGATCTTTAATGTCTACTGCTATGCATAAAATTATTCTGAAGGTTTTGGAATGCAATAAAAGGGCCTTGACAGCGTTTGCAAAGGATTTACTTATTTCAGAGAATTTTCTTATTGATTCCTTTTCTGCCCCCCCCCCCTCCCAATACATCACAAACACGCGTCTGCATGGAAAGCGGTGTTGTCGGGGAGTGAATCGCATAACTTTTATTCGGCAGTTTTGCATTAATTATAAACCGTACAAATTATCAAGAAACGTGTTAGTTTTTGTACATAATTTGTATATGACAAGCCCATTGGTTGGTATTTATTAAACTTGTTCTTAACTTAATATTATTAGATTTATTATCAAATACAATGAGCCATACTGGTACAATTTTAAGTATATTATAGCAGTGTAGATGAAACATTTTATTTGTTTATTATATCAGAATGTATTTTACTTGTTTGCTTTCAGTAAATTATTAATTTGCTTAAATATTTTTTTTTAGTTTGGACTTTTCATTATGCTGACTCCACCTGGGGGGAGGGGGGCGTGCCCCACAGTTTGAGGAAACGCTGCTGTATATTTTAATTTCATCAAATACACAGAGAAAATTAAGTACATTTTATAGAAAAACACAAGAAAGGAGTAACCAACCTCCTAATTGTGATTATTTTTTTTAAATACAAACTGAAATGTTTGCTCTTAAACAACACTTTTAATGTAAATATGCTTCCTACCTTAACTCACCATTTCCTCTCTCCAATTGCTACGAATGAATCACCGCCCAATACAACCTCAACATATGATAAGAGACGAATCATGTCAATTTAATTCTGACGCCTTTAGTGCTGGCATTGGCAATCCTTTCGGTCGCTCGAACAAAATCTACGGAAGTGAATTCCTTCCTCCAATGGCGCACCGAAACGGAAATCGTGACAATGGAATCGAAAAGCTCAATCAGGTTCGCAGGAAGTGATTAACATATCCGAAAGCGGTTGCAAATCTACGGAAGTTCGGAGGCGGAAGTCCCCGGATTAGCACCGAATTCAAAACACCAGGAAGAGGGGATAAATGCTCCAAAATCTGAACTCAGGATGATTTAAATTGACAGAGAGCAATTAGGTTTAACACACGCATATATGCGTCCATCCAGTAATATATGCGTAGGAGAAGCTTAAGTCGGAGATTTAAATGGCTATCACAGGAAATATTTTGTTGAAATTAATTTCGGAAATAAATTGGAAAAGGTATTAGGAGCATTATACAATGAAATCCTTCTGTATGTATTAGAGATTAAATCATGGATGTCGAAACTATGACCGTTTGAGGGCCACATTGTAACAAAAAAAATTCACTGGGCCACACATACAATACTTTTTGAACAAATTGAAATAAAAATTAGCTCTATGTAGTTTTATTAAAATAAATTAATTTCTTTGTATTATATTTTTTTTTAATTTGAATTAGATATGTATGGCCACATATTTATTTTAAATTTATAGAATTTTCTTTTCATTTAGTTTGGATTTCATAAAGATGGAAAAATTCAAATTAATGAGATGGATAAATTTGCTTTTGTTGAAAAAGCAAATCGATATCAGGATTATAGACGAGGCTGTAACCCTTAATGTATTTTCAAGATGTTTGTCCTATTTTTGTTTTTGTATGCTCCTATCTCGGAAAAAACTTCTCACAAATATAGGTACTGCCAAAAATTGAAGACATTAATAAATCATGTTTGTGAAAATTTTTATCGCGGGGTAGATAATCTTCATAAAACTAAAGTAAAGAAACATTCCCAAATTTTTCTTTCAGTTGAATGTCACTTTGCAGTTTAATGCTTTCCATGTGAAGATTTTAAAAGGTGATTTGCTTATTTCTAGAGAAAATGGGGTAGAAAATATGTCGAAATACTCTTCATTTTTTCAAAAATCTTGAGATCTACTTTCAAACTTTTGAATTAATTCGAAATGTAAATTCTCATAGCATACTAAGATGTTTTTATTAAAATTTTTATTTCAAAATACAAAGTCAGTGAATCGATTATGTATGAAAAATATTGTAAACATTTATTTTTTTTAAAGAAATATGTAAATTTAAATATTTTTATAATTTTCGTTTGGGCCACATTTTAATGTCTTTTGGGCCAAATGTGGCCCAGGAGCCACTCTGTAGACAAGCATAGATTGAACATACATAGATAAACATTATTCTACTTTATAATTTTTATTATTTGATTGAAAAACTTACAAATTTATTGGTTTTAGTCTCGTTTTATACCAAAACTGTGACATTATATTAAGGTTATATTGTTTGTATTTAAATCAAAATGTGAGGTCTAATCCCATAGTCTGTTGGATACAAATATTAACCCGCTGGATACATAAATGTCATGAGATGTGTAGTAATTTGCAGTGAATTCAAAAGGTACATTGCAATTATCTTACAAGTAAGCTCTTTTGAAAAAGCTATTTTACTTCTTAGCATTCTTTAGGGAAATGTTTCATTAATTTGTATGCATATAAGTAATATTGAAACATATGGCTCATTCACCATTTGATTAAGTTATAAATTTTGTATACATTGTTTATTTCCGTCTACGCAAGTTACAGCCTAAATTTGTGTTTCTTGATGGTTGTTACAATGCGTAACTCTCTGTGTGTTGTTAAGCATATATTAAGCTGGAAAGTACTTAATGTACTAAGAGAGAAATCACATATAAAAAAACTTAAATTAAAAATTCAATTATTAGCATTATTGTATCTTCGGTCGTAGGGGTAAAACTTCATATATTAGTTATTCTTAGAACTAATAATTTTCTCATCCTATATTTGTTTTTACTTATTCCGAAAGACAGATAATTCAAATGCGGCAGTACTCGGAGTACTTTATTTATTAAAGTTTTTAGTTCAAATAATCCTGGATTATGTGTATGAATGAATATTAACGTAGCACTGTTTAGCTACATGAGGGCTTTTGGCGACGGACCAGTAAGTTTGAACCATGGTCAAGTGACGAGGATGACACCTGAGTCGGCATCTCCTCTCCTAACGACCATACCACACCAACGGGAGGACATTTAAAAAATCCTGGAATGTCATTTTGGAAATTCAAAATTATTATTTTTTTTTAAATTACCCTTTAAATATTTTTTTCGCTTTAAAAAGTACATTTATTTGTTGTATGATAAATTTCATGCAACATTTCATAGTCTTGGAATGCATTTTCTTTTCTCGGGTGGGTTTTTTTGTTTTCATCGAAAATTTCCCAATTTAAAAAGGTAAATTCAAAAAATATTAAACTATTTGGATAAAATGAATTCGAAATTCAAATGGCGTTGATTAACCCACACGTAACATATTTACCACAAAATAAAATACCAACAATTTTTTTTACCTAAATATTTTTGTTGATGATTTTAAGGTATCAACTATTTCAGAACCTTTTATTTAAAAAGCGTATAAATAGATAATTTTCAAATATTTGGGGTCATTTGGATTATGTATAAAAATTGTTTTAAAAATATTTATTAGAACAAAAAATTTCCCTTTAAAAAATATTTTGGCAAAAAAAGGAACTTAGCTACCTATTTTTCAAAAAATTTCCCGTGAAAATGCTTATAATAAAATTTTTGCTCACATATAAAGCAAAAATTTTTCAGAGGGCCCCTAAACCAGGATTTTTGAAAAATTGATATTATTTTCAGAGCTACTACCTGTTGAATTAATTATCGACATTTTTCTTTCTTAAAGTTTTCAACCATGTTGTATTAAAATACGGATAAATTGACTTCTAAGTTATATATTTGAAAATCCCGTTCAGACTCTGCGAGTCGAGCTACATATAGGCAAAACATTAGCATTATAGAAGATTTTTGCATGAAAGGAGAATGTTTTGAAAATAGGTAATGCTACGATAATTCTTTGCCAAAATATTGCATTTAAATAATTTTTTTTATTCTAATAATATTCTTAAAACAATTTTATCCATGTATGCTAGTCTAAATGACACTAAATATCATAAAGTTATCCATTTAGACGCTTTTGCAAAACAACAGTTCCGAACGTAGTCGGATACCTTAATCAATCATTATAAATGATACTTTAAATGAAAAAAAAACCAGCCTTTGATTTGCTTTAATTTCGTATTATATATCATTTATTCTAAGATTAACAATTGTTAACATGTTATTTGAAACAATTATCTTTGTTTATTACTTTTATCTAGTATCTAATTAACAACTTTTAGAATATACATATTTTCAGGTAACTATTTCAAGAATATAAATTATTATTATCAGATTACAGTATTTTACTAATATCTTGCTTATTACATTGTTACTAGGTTTTAAGAGACTCTTTATGGTATTAAAAATAGCTTAACTGGGTTAATTAGCTAAGTATAAATGGCTTTTTTTATTTCTAAAGAAAAAAATAAAATGTAAATATTAATGCATTTTTTATACAAGTTAAAGAAATTATAAAAAGTAACTCAATTTCAAACTGAACTCAGTTACAGATAATAAATAGTCAAGAATCAACTTTAGAAAATTATGCTCCGTCGTAGATATTATAATATTTTGTAATTTCAGTAATTGAGTTTCTCTCTCTGTCTCTCTTTCTCTTAATGTATTTACAGTACGAGCATTTGAAAATGAAGCACTGGATAAAAGACTATACACGATGCAAAATAAGTATAGCAGTACCTCACTGAGTGATGCAAAAGGTTTAATTTCCCATCTCTGCAATAGGTTTAGGATATAAAGGAAGAAATTCGCAGAACAGTAAATATGCGTGTCGTTATTTTTGTCAGAAAAATCATTCTGGTTTTTTCTCCTAATCTTAGAATATACGTATAATAGAAGTGAATAGCAGACTACTGCGAATGAAGACAAATACAGTAAACATAAGTTTAAGGTATCCGACTACGTTCGTAACCGTGATTTTAAAAACCGCATAAATGGATACTGTGCATGATATTTAGTGTCACTTAGATTAGACTACATGTATAAAATTGTTTTAAGGGCATTTTGACAAAACTAAATTATTTAAATACAACATTTTGGCAAAAAATTAACTTAGAATAATTTTTATTCAAAATGTTCTCCTTTTGTGAAAAATGCTTCTATTATAATAATATTTTGCCTGTATATAGCTGAGACCTCTCTACAGAGGCTCAACTAGAATTTTTGAAATATATAACTTAGAAGTGAGTTTATCCATATTTTACGACAGCAGAGGGGAACAATTTTAAGAAAAAACGCCGATAATTATTTCAATTGGTTGTAACTCTGAAAATAATGTGAAATTTTCAAAAATAATACTTGAGCCTCTGTAAATATATCTGAGCTATATACAGGCAAAATATTATTATAATAGAAGCATTTGTAACAAAAGGAGAACATTTGGAAAAAAGATTATTCTAAGTTAATTTTTGCCAAAATATTGTATTTAAATAATTTTTTTTTGTCAAAATGTCCTTAAAACAATTTTATACATGTATTCTAATCTAAGTGAACTTAAATATCATGAAAATTATCCATTTATGCGTTTTTTTAAAATCACGGTTCCGAACGTAGTCGGATAACTTAACGACGGGTATGGTGATTAAAATGAGAAGCATTAAAGGCAGACTCATTAAATCTCAACTGACGTAATGATACGCATGTCTTCATTTACGAAGACTACTATGCAAAAATACTCATTTTACATTAATGCTCAGCTAGAACGACATGAACAACTGAAGGGTCCAGGATCTTGTTCTGAGACAAGTATCATTTTTATTTGTCCAACGATGGTCTCCGTTACGATTTCGGCAACATGATGACATGTCCAATAATGCCACATCTATTGAACACCACACCGTTAGATAACTAGGAATCATGATTTAGCCATAATAATAAGCTATACTCAGGGTAGTGTATCGGCTAAATGGTACGTGAATAATATGAAAAGTTCGAAATTTCCTATATTTCATGAAAGGGTCGGGAAGAGATTATTTTACAATCTGGATTATGTCCAACAGTGCACAGTCCAGATAAGCTAACTTCCTCCACAAACTAAGCAGTCTTTTCTTGTATCAGTGCTCTCTAGATTTTTCATCAATTGGATGCATCTGGAAAGTTATTCGACACGGTTTGTCAGCTCGGCCATCACAACTTTATGTAAACGAAATGTGGCAAATGATTGACAAGAAAATCAGAGTCATCCCCCAAGAAGCCATTCAAACTCTCATTGATACTGCCTCTTCGATGTGTTGTTTCGTGTATTGTCACTTCCGGGTATTCATTCAACCTACTGAGTGCACGCCATTTGCGTAATCCAACTAACGACTGAGCTGACGCCTTCGACGTTTGTCTTGGAACCTGAGTTGAAATCCTACATGGTGGTCTAGTAGTCCATTGGTCCTCAGCATTTTTCTCTCCGCGAACCGGTCAATTTTCCATAACTTTACTGTGGCCCGCTGAGTGGTTGACATTGATAGTTTATATTATAGATTGTTTTGATTTAAGAATTTTACGTTAATTGTATTTAAACATGCCTATCGAAAAAAAATACAGTTACACCGAAAACGAATATAGCGTGATCTCCATAAAAAGTCACCCAAATCTGGGACAAATACACCACAGTAAATAAAATGGAAATAATTTAATATTCACTGTGCGATCATGTATTATATGATCTACGGACCGGTACTGGTCAACAGCCCAAGGATTTGGAACCATTACTGTTGCCTACTGAGCTCACGGTCTTTTCACTCTGTGTAACGTTTTACGAGAATTTCAAAATAAATGTCACTTTAAGTTCACACCGTTGATTCTGTCTGCTTGCCAAGTTTCTTCGCTTTTTTTATACTCCTTATTAGTGTGGAATTTTCACTGCCACCGTATCGTATGCATACATACATATATATATAGTAATATAAAATAACAGTGAAGAAGTACTAGAACCTACAGTGCTTAAGCAGGAAGAAATTGGAATTCACCAAACATAACAAATGCAGATATAAAAAAGTCTTTGGACTAAACTGGAGACCTATTATGATTTCTAAAGCTGTCGCTGAATTAGGCCAGCGAATTAGGGTTAGCAATGCTTTACGGATCCTACCTTCCCCGTTCAGCAGAAACTTTCGACATAATAGGGGGAAAAAACACCTAGTTGAAAAGTTAAGCCTAATACAACACGTGGAAGAAAAACCTGATAATATATTAAAATGAAGCTAAGAAAATGGTTCTTTAAATATGGGCTTAATATTTTATTGCAGATATTATTTTAAACCGTTGTACTGCAAACAATAATAAATTTTACAATATCATCAATATTCTTAGACAATTATATTTAAAGTTTTTTTGGAGTGAGAACATTTGTAATCAATGTATAAAACACGAAGATTTTAAAATAGTTCCTATTAAAAATATGGACTTATAAAGTCTTACAAATATTTAATGTAATGTTTAAAAGCAAACTTCCATATTATTGAAACTATTTTAGTTGTTTATTTATTTATTAATGTATAATGGGGATATAAAATACATAATTTACTTTTAATTAATTAATAAGCTCCAAATACTATACATACAAATATAGGAAATAATGTGAATAAACGAAATTTTGGATTATTATATACAAATTATGATTCTTGTATGTGTCTTTTTTTAATTATATCTCTTTTTTCATGGCAAGCAAATTATTTTCATAAATAATTCAAAGGAAAAAGACACATTTAATATTCAAAGTACATTAAAAAAGTAGAATTCAAACAAATATTTCAAATCACTTATAAAAGAGAGTACGGTTATCCTACTTTCTTACAGTACCTATCTTAACAATATTTTTTGATTGAAAATTTATTCGACTAAATACGTGCTTGAGCGAAAAAAAAACATATTTAATACATTTAATCCGATTTCATAAATAATAAACCAATGTAATTCTAAAAAAAAAATAAAAAAAATAAATAAATAATAAATGCCTGCTTTTATCTAATACTCTTTTCCAGACATAAAACCAGACAATTATTAAGAAAACTTCGGGTGATTTGGAAAATCTCATTTTTAATAAAACTTTTTGTCAGAATTTGCTTTCAGTGCAGATGACAGGATTACATATAACAGAAATAGTTGAAATGATCCACCAAAATGAGTATGAAGTAAAGCCTTTAGAGATCATCTTAAATCAGTACAGAATAGAGATTAAAAAAAAGATCAATTTTAATTTTTAAGACGAAAATAGTTTATATAATTTAACTCCGGAATAAAAATTCATAGTAAATATCAAAAATATTTCGTGCTAAATATAACTTTCTGTAATGTAAATATTTCTTTTATGTTACCCAGATCTCCATTGAAAGTTCATTCGCTTCTGCTAACTATAATTTAAATTCATCAATTAATTTTATTTTCAAAAACTCAAGAGTTTTGTAAAATTATTAGTTCATCAGTTTTAATTAGATAGCTTTTTTCCAATAAATATTAATTTTTATTTTGTTAATTTTCATGTGTAAATTAGAAATTCACATTTTTTCACACTCTAACAAATCACACAACTGAAATTCACACTCTCTAACAAATAATCTGAGATTCTTTAATCAGAAATTATATTTTTATATAATATCAGGAATAGCAGCATTATCTTAGAACAGCTATTCCAGATATTATTTTAATGTCTTAAAACAGAAAGGACATCTCCAGGCAGAAATTTAGTAATCTATTCAATTAGTGTCTCAATTGAATTTCCTTTTAATAGAAGAGGACTGGAATCCAGCTCATTCACTCTGACGGTACTGACGCTGAGCTCAAAATTCACATAGGCCAAATAGCCTCAAACTTCACTAGTGAATTAATAGCGATAAAGGAAACACTCTCTTTTTACGTGTCACATTTCCCGGATGATATAATTGGAATTCTCATAATTTTCTCAGATTCAAAATCAGCTCTCGAAGCAATTTGCAGTGGAAATACCAATCTGACAGAAGGCTTTAATATTCTCCTCAGGCAGATTAATAAACCAAGTATACTTAAATGTATATTTGTCTACGTGGTCATTGGGGGTAGTGAGTTTGTGGACGTTCTCGCTAGGGGGCTCGGGACTTAGAGTAGCCTCCCCCTGTCATCACGGAAGATGCAATCGTGGTCACTAAACGCAAAATTTTTAGCTAGCATTTCATAAAACTAACTATTCCAGAGCCCAATTGTCGTTGCAATTTTCCGTCTATAGTAGCATAACTTCGCATGGGTTATTTCAAAGGTATCAAAATATCTCCAGATAACTTCCGATCTTGCCCCATCTGTAGAAATTCTCCACAAACCCAATTACCACCAGACTATATGTTTGACTACAAGACCATTCTTACTTCTCTCTTTAAAATTGATGCACCACCACATGATATTCTTTACAGTCCTCAAGCTCCAGACCTGGCCTCGCTTGTTCTTGGGACTTTCGGACCAATATAGAAATGGACTAAATCCATAGACAAGATAAGAAGAAGATTTACTGTCATGCTTGAGTATAGCAGAGTTGCCGAAGGAGAGCTATTGTAAATACCATTATGTTTTCTTACTACAGGGATAATATCTTCTGGACAAAATATATCTTTGTAGATTTTTATAGTAATTCAATTAGAGTCTCAATTTATTTCCCTTGCACTGGTATAGTGGCATTACCATGTGAGAGTTATTATAAACATTATTCTTTTGTCTTGTAACAGGTGTGGCATCTTCTCCTCGACAAAATCTTTCTTTGCAGATTTTTGATAATCTCTTCAATTAGTGTCTCAATGTACTTTTTTCTTCGCTTCAGAAAACAGTTTACATACAACGCTAGAATATCAGTCTCTTAGGCACACACACAAGGCTGGAAGTATCTTCTGCAAATCTAAGTAGTTACCAACGGTTGTGACTAAAACGCATGCTTTTATTTTGCATATCAAGAATGACTCCTATCATCTCGTAAGAAATGAACAAGAAGAGTTCCTTTAATATTTTGGAAAAAGAGAATTAGTGCTGAGAAATTTATTTTATCTTCAAGATTCAAAAGTTTGAGTCTCAATAATCTCCTGACATGCATTACCAAGGCACATATTAAGTTGTATTGTTTGAATTTCAGTCCTTGTTTTCGAAGAAAAGTGGGAAATATTTCTTCAGTAAGTAAGTTACTTTCACCAATGTCAGTACAAGATATAAAATAAACTCCAATGAAATAAAATTTCAAAATCGATAAATGACGTTTTCATGTAAACATGAACACAATGGTACAGGTCCAAAATATGTTTCTTAAACTTTTGTTTTCAGTGAGCATTTTACTTTTTAAAAAACTTGAATTTCCAGGTCCACAGCAAGTAAATGGAGCATCACACACACATTTTCCTGTATACAATAGTTCAACTCCAAATTATGAAAGTGAGAAATCTGATCTATGTCTCAGTACAATTTTGTAAATTTTAAAAAAATAAACTGACTTTCATGTAGAGTCACATATAAACTAATATAATCTTTAGGATCAACATTTTGAATTAACTCCTTGATTTCTAGCTTATGTAAATCAGTATAAATAATTGTAGAACAGAATATTTATTTACGATATCACTATTTTGTGACAGTTTGCAATCAAAACTTTTGTATAACTCAAATGTGATTTCTAATTTTTCTTTTCTCCTCCATACTCCTTATTATTTCATCTCTATCTTTTTCCATACTATCATTTTATAGATAATTATATCCTTTTCAAATTACATTCTTTATGTTTTTACAATAATACCTACCG
>BMAV01020598.1:0-85952 GCA_019973955.1 Trichonephila inaurata madagascariensis | reverse complement strand
CAAAATTAAAATACATTGACACTATTGGGAATCTAAATTTTGCCTTCCATCAGGATCTATTTACCAACAATGCTTTTTATTTTTCATCAAGATTCTGCTTCTTGCCACACAGTAAAGTAATCAAAAGACTAGTACCGTTCTAAGATCAGAGAGTTGTTGTTCTTTCCAGGAAACAGTCCTGACCTAAAATTTGTGGCACTGTTTGGAAACTAATCCAAATAAGGGACCCATGAAAAAAAAAAGGAACCAATTAAATATAATTGCTTCCTGACATCATGTAAAACGAAAAAAAAACAAAAACAATTTTTCAAAATAAACATCGAAGTGAAGCTGTAATAAAAAAAAAAAGGAACCTCACTTAAGTTCTGATAACTACTGTTATCATCAATATTAATATATATAACAGTTGGTGCGCCTTTTTTTTGCGTTCAAATTTTGAATTTTGTTTTATTTGAATTCAGTATTAATTTTCTTTAAAATGATGAAAAAACCTTAGCATTTTGGGAACGTAAAATGTTCTATAAGCATAAATTTAAAAAAACATAAAAATTTTAAAAAAAAATTTCCCCCAAAATTTTTGGGCCGCCGCTGAATGCTAGCATCTCCATTCATGGACATTCCGACCACCGCACCATTCGAAATGGAGCCTGCCCGGGTTCCCCAAGAAGATGTTATTCCGACCTTAGCAATTAAAGGGTTTAAATTTTTACCTGCATTTGGTGGATGTTTTCGAGGAATATGGCCTATACATGAAGAGTATGTTTGGGACATTGTAGGAGATGGTTGCTCCCCCCCAAACTCTGGAAAGGGTTCTTCTGGTGAAGTGGGACAGAATATCCAGCTCCTCATTAATAGACTCACTGACTCCACACACCTCAAAAGTATTCCTCGTTTCTGGCCGTCCAGGTAAACCATAGTTCCTACTGAAAAAGATTTTCTTTCAAGGAAACACCTTTTTTGTGACGTGAATACATCTTTAAAATTGATTCCATAGTGGGAGGCAATTAAAAATCGGGGGATTGGTGCTGCAGCTACATGTTCATCCTCTCCATCTAAAATTCAATTGCACCACTGGATAACTAAAAGATTAAAGAATTTATTACGCTAAGTAAGAACTGTAACTCACCGCACGCGGTGGAGGCGGGAGCGCCGCCCCTTTGAGGTAATTTTGCTGCGTATCGAGATTTTCATTTAGTATAACTTTTGACTCGGAGAAGCTACGACGTTTGTTGTAGTTCCAATTGTCAGCTCTCATCAAAATCCATTGAATATATATAAAACATTAGTGTAATATAGTGACAGTGAATATAATAAGGTGTCAAAATAAAAAAGTATTATCAAAAATATATAACTTCGGTCTATACGCGTCAAAAAGCCAAATCCAAATACAGAGATCGTACACGGTTAGAAAGGGCTTCTCTCAAGAGCAATCCAATGGTACCCCTAAAACACCATATGACCGAGTCATGCAGTGCCGGAAACGTAGAACAATGAATGCGTCCGAGTGGATCAATCTACATTTGCAGGTAGGGTAGTTGAAATTATGCAAGTAGATGATGAAATCGCTTCTCTATATTGACACCAAACTGTGTAGGATCATCGTTTATGAAGACACATTGGGCAGCAGCTGTTTCACTACGACGTTTGTCAACAATCCATTCGGACATAAGTGTGATCGTATATGGTTTCTGCGCTCATTGAAGCCAATAAAAGAAAAGCACTTACCGCTGCTTAATAATACTTTCCCTGAAGAGCTAGTGGCTGACTTTAAACTGTGCGTTATGTGTAAAAACTCACTGGATTCAGACAAAGTCCCCACGTTGTCACTTTCGAATGGATTTATGTATCCACCTAAGCAGCACCGGTTGCCTGCATTGGATCCGATTAGTTCATGTCTAGTATCACCGCGATTGCCATTACGTCGGCTGTGATGCCATTAATTTACGCGTGGATGTGGATGCAATGATGCAGCAGCTACCGCGTCAATTGGACGATGATCAGGCATCAGTGGCACACAATATAGTCTAGGTCCAACACCCCCATAGCCCTTGATTTTATTTTCGATTGGTTATCATCCTATGAATATATAACGTAAAATTTAATGAAGTATTTGTTATAAATAATTAATTTTATTAATTAATGTTAATTATTTATTCAATACTTAATTTTGTATTGTTTTTGTTCCTGAAAATCGACAAAATCAAAAATAGCAGAAAGAATGGTGAACTTTCAACCCCGGACCTGGTATAGGATTATGATAACAAAATGGCCCTGACCCCCTCTGAAAATTTTTGTGTGCGCTACTGTCAGGCATTAAATGTTAGCATAAGGAACATGATACGTAAATCTGCGTATCTGAGCGGCGTGGTCAAAAAGTCAGTGGTAAAAGCTTGGCAACAATTTTTACTTGGTCAACCATTGTATAAGCAATGGGATTCATTTCATGGTAACACATAACCAGTTGCGTGGCTCCATCAGTAATGTTCCGATCGAGCAAACAAGACCTGCGTAAACAAGACTCTTCATATGGCCCCAGAGGAAGAAGTCTAGGCAGGAGAGATCAGGTGAGCATATTGGCCAATTTACTGGACCACCCCGTCCAATCCATCGCCCTGGATATGCTGTATTCAAAGCACTTCTCACATCTGCGCTGAAATGTGCAGGTGCTCCATCATATTGGAACCACATACGAGCATTTATGTTGGCTGGAACACTTTGCAGTAGAACTTTACATCCTCACATACAGTTAAATCCTTGTGTACTACACTTTGCATGCAAATCGGGTATTTTGTGGGGAGAAATTGCTCATGTCTGTTATGAATAACTTTTTTATTTAATTTTGACATCCCCCTCTCGTTTATTTTACGTTTAATGGGTAGTAGTTGCTGCCTAGTCTACGACCGAGCATCGAAGATAGTGAATAAACTGAACTGTATCCAGGGGAGAAGGTAAGTTCAAATTTCACCTCCTGAACACAGTAGAGTTTGCGCTACTTAACCACCCCCAAGGAATCAAATTTTTAACTCAAAACTTTAAGTTTAAGTTTAAGCTTTTGAAACCATTTAACGTGATACAAAAAATAACGCTAAAAAATAGTTGCTCGTTACTCCAAAGTCTAAATCGCCGTCTATCGACAATTTTTGAGCTTTAGCTTTAAAATTTATTTTTCAAGAAAATATTGACAAAAGGAATAATTTTAGAGAACACCGCTAACGTATCGACCCATTTTTACGTTTTTTATAATCATTTGAAATTTCGGCCCTAAACTTTATTGGCACCTATCTCCTTTCGAAGACGTTTGGGACCCTAAGTTTCCTATTTATTTTGTTTGTTTTGATTTTTAAAATCCCCCCTTTAAAATTTTTGGCAGAGTTTAGTTACACCCTGTATACAGGTTGTGCCAAAACTTAACGATAATCTTCCACGAGGTGAAAGCTGGGATCATATATGTTGTGGAAAATATAAAATAAATGACCGTGCAATTGATTTCGTGAGGACGATCATATTTTCGAAAATGAGAAAAAGTGACTCCATTAGCTACTGTGACCACAAAAATTTCACAATGATTTTTTTTACTAACATCCCCTTACGTAGTCGTACTATTAATAGAAGTTGAAAAACAACTTTGCTGGTTCAGTTAAAATTAACGTAGTTTCTGTGAGTGGGGTTTGAGAAAAACTTTGACTTTCCATAAAAAGAAAACTATTGCACACAACCCCAGGCAAGTTTCTCAAAAGTGTGCCCATTCAGTTAAGATTCCAAAAGGGTACCCCAATTGTTCTTTTCTGTGCATAACAACCATAGATGATTGTTTTTCTTGCAGAACAACTTCCTTTTAAAAACACATGTTCATATCTTCCATCACATCATTAGGTATTGTGACAGCAAATTTCACAATATCACTGGAATTTTTTCATTGGCGTGATCTTTCACAATCGTTCTACAAATCATAGTCACAAATGGAGCAAAAATCTTTACTGGTGTAGTTAAAAAATTAACTTAGTTTAAACCCCTGTTTGAGAAAATGATGTCACCTATAATTTTGACGCTTAATAAGAAGAAAAACATTCCATATACTACTCTAAGCAAATTATTTCAAAAGATGACCCATTTAGTGACAACACTTGCTACATTTCTATTCAGAAAAATCATTTGCTTTCTTTTACAAAATGGCATTTGCAAAAAATGCGGAACCTATATTTCAACTTCTATGGATGGCTTATAAAAGCCCCCCATTTAAAGCGTGAAGACCAAATTTCTATTTAAAATAAACACGTGTACCTGAATATTAAAGGGAAGACTCAAAAGATTAAATGGAGCCCAAAACTTCATTGGAAACAATTTGCCAGGCCTGCTGCAAGATTTTCCCTTTAACATCTAAAGGATTCCTACCAGATAGATGTCAGTCACAATAAACATTTATTGTGCCCTTGCAAGAGAACGATCGAAGCGGATGTCTAGCTGATCCTGTGCGGGAGATAGATTGGTTCAATTTCTCATCGTTCACCAAATTTAAATTTCTTTTCTGAAGCTTCATACAAGAAAAAGTTTATTTTAAACCAATCCAAAAACTGCGTCAAAGGATTGTTGAAGCAGTTGAGGAAATAGGCCACTCACGACTCGTCTCAAGTGGTGACTTTTAAAAAGGTGTAGAGCCTACATTCGTGTAGAAGGTAAACGAACATTTACTTCATTAATGTATTACAAAAAATTGTTTTATTTTTAAATTTAGAGCTTAATTTGAGTTACATACTTGATTCAATCTTTTAAAATCAAGTCATTTTGGAAAAGAAAACGGCAGTAATTGTTATAGATAGAAATATAGCAACTTTGTATTATTTTGGATTAGTCACCAAAAGGGTCATCTTTGAAATAACTCTCTTAAAGTATTTCATGATGAGTATGGAATATTAGAGTATGTAATATTTAGTATGTAAAAGTATGCAATATTTTTCTTTTTATCAAGTGTCAAATGTAACTTCATTTTCTAAAATAAGATATTAAGTTACATTAATTTTACCTAAACCAGCAAAGATTTTTACTCCATTTGTAGTAGGAATTAATAGCACAGCTATATGAAAGATCACGTCAGTGAAAAAATCAGATTAAAATTATGGAATTTGCGGCCACGATACTTAATGATTTGATGGAACTTGTGTTTAGTTTTAACCAGCAAAGCGATTTGTGGCTGCGATTAATAGTGCGGCTGTGTAAGATGGTGTTCGAGAAAAAAATCCTCTTAAAATTGAGATATTAGGGGTTTCTAATGATGTTCCACATTTTCGGATCCTCACCTAAGTGCAGGGTCAGATATGACCCCACCTTTCACCTTGAGCCCGATTATCGGTAGATTTCGGGACACTCTGTACATATATATAGACTCATGGACAAAAAAATTAGCGCACCAAGAAATAATTGCGGGATCGTAACGAAACTTGGCATGAAGGTACATGTCGAGAAGATATGCAAATGATAAGAAATGCAGCGTGATTGAGCATTACGTAGAGGGTGTTTAACGTCGTTCTCCGTGGAGTAACCAAAGCTTGTTTTAGTGTGGGTTACGGACGGCCTGGGACACGATAGCGTACGGACGTGTCTGACTTACGCTCCAGACATAGTCCGGGAATACCAACTGAAAATTTATTTTTCAGTTTGGCGATTGATTTTACTTAATTTTTTCAATGGCTGGAAAAATGAATTCAGCTAATAATGCACAGAAAGGACTTGAAACTTCCACATCTCCTGACCGGACTTTGAAAACAGGAATGCCGACTCCCACACATATGGAAAAATTGCACCTCTCTACTGCTGGATCGACTTCAATGCTAAACTACTCTACTGAGAACATCATGAATCTCTCATTACCTGCTTCAGCCCAATCTTCACGACCCGGAAAGCCACAGGACTTTGCCACCGGATCTTCAAACTGCCAAGGACTTCTGAGACTCGCCAATTTACTAAAGGGATACGCTATCTCCATCGATGGATGCCACAGAGGAATAAATGAATTAATTCAAGCCGGACTCACAGACCCAAACAACTCAATAATGCTAGACAACACCAGAGTGCTAAAAGACTACAACCAAAGGTACCAACAAGCGGTAAGTGAGTTTACCTCTCACCCTCCCTGCGACATTCCTAACTGTACCCTTCATACTACCCTTAAATCTACCCCAGTTAAAAACGATTTAATTGAATTTCCGCCTCTCCCCAAACCAACTTCGATAAAACGTAAAGAAAGCGTGGACGGTTTTTATCTCCCCCTCCCACTAATAAAGCTATCTAAAAACCATAGATCAAACTGAAATCCAGACTTAAATTTTAAAATTGACTTAACTAATAAATTTAATGCTTTAATTCAACAAACCCCTCAAACACAACAGGCAGCAGTCGCACACACAGTTCCACACACCGCCAATAATTCACCCAGTAAAAACACACGCAATTCTAACCCTTCCCCCCATGCTAAAAATAATCAACGAGTTCCGTACACACATGAAAGCACTAAAACAGATTTAATGCCAAACATAAGAAGTAAAATGACTGGTCAATATATTAAATTATACACAGACACTTTTGACCAGTATCACAAACTAAATGACCTACTAGACAAACTTAACTTCCCACACTACACGATTACACCAAAAGCACAAAGACCCATAAAAGTAATCATTAAGGGGCTACCAAGAGACACTAAAACAACTAACATTGTAAGCGACCTGACTGATCTGGGATTCACAGTTGATCGAGTGACGCAACTCACAAGAAATGTAACTAAACAACTTCTTCCCGTTTTCGCAGTCCCACTCCCAAGGAACCCCGTTAACGCCAAAATTTTCGAATTAAAAACCCTCAGTTACTTTTCAATAGCAGTTGAAGGCTTTGAAACCAAAGGGGCAACCCTATGCTTTCAATGCAATCAATTCAATCACACGGCAGACAACTGCCACCTCAAACCAAGGTGTCTCAAATGTGGAGATGCTCAACAGACACGTGAATGCCGGATCAAGAAGGTCGATTCACTTTTCTGCAAAAACTGCCAGACATACGGCCACATGGCCAACTACTCCAAGTGCCCCCTTTTCCCCAAACCCCGCAAGGGCACCGCAATTAAATTAATTATTCCAATGTTGTAAATACGCGTGCAGATAGCACAAACATTAAATTCAAATACCCCCCAACAGATGGCATCATACCCATAACTGCTACCACTCGACCAACTGCACAAGAAATCAATACTCCGATTCCCACTCACCTACCTAGTAATAGTAACAAAAACGAATGCTTAAATCTTATTACTCAAATTCTCCAACAAACAGTTCAGGCTCTATCCCAATTAGTTCAACGGATTAGTTACATAAATATCGCAGTTCCCACTCCCCCACCCACTATTACCAGTAAAAGTAAATCAACTAATATAAGTAAATCCAAGATTAAAAAAAAGGCAATCCTTGCACTATTTAATGATTATTTAGACGATGAAGATGATTAACTTAATTACCCAATCATTCACCCCTCGGCGAATGAATCACTATTCCAAAATATACTCACAATTCTAATACTTAATTCTCTCCACTTTCCAATTAACCCAACCCATGCCCATCCAATCGAGAGGTTTCTCACTCCGCTTCAACATCCAATGGCAGTGTTTCCTTCTCTGCTAGCAGAACATTCATCATCCCTGGCACGTGGCTCCCCGTTAGCGACAGGACTGGATCCGCAGTCGATCATCTTTGACACCTCCATCAACTTCAGTGACGAAAAAGACGATCTCGATGCTCATGCACCTCAAAACCCAAGGTCACGAATACTTAGTTGGGCACAGTAGGTCTTGGCACTCATGGGTTGTTAGGCCACTGAGTTAAATTATAATATTATAATACACAACACTTTAAATTTACAGTTTTAATTTCTTTTAAAATATCCATGTAAATCTCTCTAGAAAATAGATTCTAGATTTTAATTAAATTCTATTACCACTAAGCAAATTGGAGATCTTTCACTGGCATCTTGACGTAAAGACAGAGATCCCGAGCAACAATCTCCATGCATTCCCTCATTTGGAGAAACAAACTCAATGCCAAGGGAAACTTTGTCTTTTCAAAAAATGCTTGAAAAGCACTTAGATCGTAAAATAGTTATTAAGCGTTTAAAGAAGAGTAACTCCCCCATAAAAAAGACGTTCGACAGAAAATCTGTTGTAACGTCGTGAGTAGTTAGCAAACAAGAAAATTTGTCACAGCCTCATTTCTCTCCAAGTTTTTTCCTCTCTGTCCCTTTCTCCTCAAAATCAACCTTTTTTAAACACCAGGGGTGGGTCCACAACACGCCCCTCGTCTTCCTCATTGGCAGGCCAAAAAAAGGTCTGATCTCGTCCCCGGGCCACATTCGTCTTCTATTTGTGCAGCAAACACGAACACATTCCTGGTCTGTCTGGAATATAAGGGCGCCATAATTCTCATCTAACTTCTGAAACTCTTATTTATCACACCACCTGGGTTTTATAACCCCATTCTCTCGGCTCCGGCTTTCATACAGGCTTCGCCTATACGTCAACCTATTGTCACCGGCTATCTTTGGTTATTGTAACTTCCAAAATGGATGTTGGCTTTTGTCCGAGGTCAGACAATACGCAATGACCCCATAGCCACGTGCTCTTGTCACCTAACGTCTGTTTGGGGCCATAAAACTTCGCATGAATAGATAGGTGAGGTTCACCCCAATCGAAGACGTCACACTGTTTACAGCTGATAATGAACTAAAATAAGATTATCTTTTGAAATTAGCTTTAAACTTGCATTTTATTTGAAATCGAGTTGCTGTATTTTAAAAAGCAAACCAATGACAAAGCTATACCAAAAATTTCGCAATTTCAAATAATTAGATATGGTTTAAAGTGGGTCGATAAATGAGTACGAAGCTTTTTGGGAAATTAAGACTGACTTAAGACTGACCACCTGATCGGGACATCTGCTCATGCACCTCAGAGTCCCATGGTCACGTATACTGGGAAGGGCACAGTAGGCCCTTGGCCATCATGGGCTGTTGCCCCACTGAGTTTGAGTTCGTTTATATATTGTTTAAGCGATTATAATTATAATGCATATTGAAATAAAATAAAATGTAAATAATGAAAATTATTTATCTTCCGGTCATTAATGTGTACTGTTAAATTACACTAATAATTAAATAAAGCAAAAGTTATCCTATTTTGCCTCCTACTAAACATCCTACTAGATTAGATCCAATTTAGACTCGGACACTTCATCCAAAATAGTTTTATCTTTACATTCTATGTCTGTAGAAGCTAAATGGTCACAGTCACGAATTTTTTGTGGCCAAAGTTGCTTTTATCAAATCGTGGGTTCCTAATGAAAGAGACGCCATGTAAATGGGCTGATGCTCGTTTAATCTGAGGAGACTCAAAGTCCTGACGTTTGAATGTTGTAAAAGCTTGAAGAGTGAGATATCAACTTAGACATCGTCCTTGTCATTTGACCCTATGTTCAGAATTTCTAAATCCGTTGGCAATAGCCCTTTTTTTTCGTGTTTCCTTAGAGTAAGACATTAATAAACAATCCATCTTGTTATATTCTTAGTCAGTGAACAATCCTCCTTTCTTATTCAACCATTCACATGGTGTTAACCGCACGCCCTCAATCTATGTCAAAATAACAAATGTCACTTTGTAGAGATTACATTACCTATTTCACGGAACTCTTAATGCAATCTAAACACCCTCCCCAAACGTTCTTTTCAAACCGCAGAACACCTGAGACAATGCTCTGAGGAATCGCTGAATGACTTAAAAATTCAAATTGAAAAAGAAAAAGAGATCTTTCATGGTCACCCTTTGGAAAGATCCGAAAGGATTTCTGAGGAGGAAATTCCCTGACCGAAACAGAAGATTACAATCTGGTTATTTGCTTCAGTGCGCATGCGTTTTCGCTCATAGCAGTAAAATGTAGCTTTACATTTGTTTCTCCGCAGCTTCTCGGAAGCAGCGTCTTGTAATGAGGGACAGCGGAAGTGAGATTCGAATGAATTCTTTACAATCTATTGATTGACTCTCAAATGCTGCGAAAAAAAGTTGCTCCTTGAATTGAAAAAGAAATTAGCACATTCATTCCCCGTGAAAAAAAAAATATGAAAAGTAAATATATTTTTTAAAAAGTAACTTATTTTTTAAAGAAAATTCCTGAAAATTCGGTTTAAAGATAATCAATATCTTTTATCTCTCTATATATATACTCATGGACAAAAAAAAAAAATTAGCGCACCAAGAAGGAGTTTCCAAACTAAAACCAAATTTTACATACGTAATGACTACTTTGACATAAGTAAATCATTAGAAAATCAAAGCGAAAGGATACTTTATTTCAGAGAAAAAGACAAAATAACGGATCATTTAATACCCTGTTGAACCCCCTCTAGCTCGAATGCACGATGCGATACAATCAGGCATTGAGGCATACAAGTTCTGTATGATGTCTTGAGACATTTCGTTCCATATTTGCTGTAACCTTACCTCTAGTTCGTTCAAACTCGTGGGATGCCCAACTCGTCGTCCAAAATAATCCCAGATAGGCTCGATTGGAGACAAATCTGGGGATCGGGCAGGCCAAGGAAGGGTAGTAACAGTGCGGAGACAGTCTTGTGACACCCTTGCCATGTGAGGCTGAGCATTGTCTTATTGAAAAATGGCTCCTGGAAGCCGTTGTATGAGTGGCAACACATGTGGTTACAGGATGTCATGGACATACCGCTGGGCTGTCATGGAGCCGCGGATCAATACTAGAGGTCAGTAGTGCACACAGGAACTTTTCAAGGGGGGGTGCGGGGTTGAAAGTTCACCATTCTTGTATCATGCTCTTTTTGATTTTGTCGATTTTCAGAAACAAAACACAGTAAAAAACTTAACTATTAAATAAATAGTTAGCATTAATTAATAAAATTAATCATTAATAACAAATATTTAATTAAATTTTACGTATTATTTACTTAGAATTATAACCAATCGGAAAAAAATCAAGGGCTTTGGGGGTCCAAACCCCCTTGTGTGCGCCACTGCTAGGGGTGACCGTGTATTGTAGGTAATGGCACCCCATACCATCACACCAGCTGTGGAAGTGATGTGTCGCTGTAAAGAAAAGGCAGAATTGAGGCGTTCACACACGAACACGATTGTCATCACTGCTGAGATTGAATCTGAATTCGTCGCTGAAGACGACCTGATTCCATTCCGCTGCAGTCCAGTTTCCTCGTGCGTGGCATTACTCCAAAGGGAGGCGCCGATGATTGGGCGTCAAGGACAGCACACGTAATGGTCGCCGCGATCCCAAATGTCCTTCGAGAAGACACAGGGGCCCCTAGTGGAGGTGCTACCTGCGCCTGGATGGCGGCCGATGAAGCAGTTGGCTGTACGCGTGCATTTCTTACGATGTGGCGGTCTTCTCGACAACTGGTCTGTCGAGGGCGCCCTGAGCAAGGCCGGTTCTACGTATGGGCTAAATGGGCTGCAGCCCAGGTCCCCAGGTTTCTAAGGGGCCCCGTTCTCCATTGAAGATAAGAAACAGAAAAAGATGTAATAAAATAATAAATTTCAAAATAGTAATGAAATAATAAAGCCCCAATAAAAGAATAAGAATCAAAAATAAAATACCAGAAGTACCATATCAAATTAATTTTTATTTTCAAGAGCAAGAGCAATTTACTCTTTTGTTCGTCTCCACCCGACCACCGAATACGCAGAAATTAATAATTAATAGACAGATGCTCTATCCCAGAGCGGCGGCGCCGACCAGCATCAAGCATAAAAACAAATGTAGCGGCACTATTTCTGTAGCCATTTATTTTTGTGCAATAAAAATTCTAATTTACAATAATATACTGATTTGGTGCTGTATCTTGTGCATACTACCTGCAATTAAAACATAAGTACCTCTTTATTCAAGTAAGAAATAAGTGCCGATACACATTTCTAAATTATTTAAGTCGGAAGATATTGAAGTAATGATTAAGTATTTTCTGTATTTTCAATTTTTCAAAGATTGATTCCACTAAATATGTATATTGTCTTAAAATTTGTGTTAATTAATTCTATTTATATAAATGTAATGTATGTTTGTTCAAAGCCACTTATCTCCGAAACTACTGGACCATTTCCTCTGAAATTTTGACATAGCGTTGCATTTGAATCCGGACGGGTCCTTACGCGTACTTATTATTTCGTAATTCTTTCTAAATTTTCTAAAATTTAATTTTTAAGTGATTTTCTAGTGTTATGACGTCATATGATGTCACGTTTATCACTAAGTGGAAAATTTATACTTTACACGCAGTTTTTAAAGATTCTTACATATTTTTACTATAGCTATGTTTATCGATTGGAATATTTATTCCATTTTTCTATTCTTTGATATTCAATTAGGATTATTTTTCGAATAAATCATTTTTTTAATGATTATTCTTTTAATAACTAAAATTTTGTTTTGGCAACATTTAGATAGTATTATCGTGGGATGTTTATGTGCGTGATTTTGCTTACAAATTACTACTTACTTTTTCAGAATTTTCTAGAAGAATTTACTTATTTCTTTAGAATGCGAAGATTATCATTTTTACAAACCAAAAGTTTTTATTGATAAGGGTATTTCAGTTCTTATTACTACAATTAACGTTAGTATTCTATTTTCGTTATCTGTTTTAGATAGTATGAAATTAATAAGAATAATATTAGTAGCGATCTTTCTCTCCCGTAATCTTTTTATAATTCAATAGATAATTTTTATTTTTTTGTGTTTTAGTACTTCTTAAATACGTTTTAATCTCTTTTTGACATGTTTTATGTTCCTCTGAAATATAAAATAAAGATTTTTTTAATAAAAATTTTGTGTTTGTACGAATCTGCTTTTTTGATTTAATTAAAATATTCTGCCTTATTTTATTTTTGATATCTTCTTAAGATTTATATTTTATAACTAGCTGTACCACATGTTGTCGTGGCTCAGTCAGGTTAAAAAGACTGGGGAGCCAAAAGAGTTACAAAGCACTCATAAATTAAAACAAATAAAATAAGGGTACTTGCGTATTGCAGCAATCATCAACTCTATTATAACTCGCCAAGTTGGCTACCCCGATTTCCTATGTGTTGAACTGGCAACCAGATGCTTCATTTCATATTATGTCCCCAATAGGTTGCGATAATAAATAAGTACCGCTTGTGCTTTTGTTAGGTACATAGCTACCACTGTATCAGCCGTACGAATGATACAAGGCCCCCAAGCTACAGTGGTCCCCATACGTATTACTACAGTCCCCTAATATGGTTCTCATATCTGAAATCAGCCCATAAAAGTGTTTTGATACAGGGCCCACTCAGAGCTGTTTTGCAATTTCATGTGTCTTTATTTTAACCTTTAAGTGTATTATACTATTGGCTTCAGTGCATAAAATTGCTTGCAGAAAATCAAACGGGTAATCACACTGCCCAAGCAAAAACAGTGTTGGTAGTAATTATATATCAAACTGGAAAAGGCATCAGAGAATGAGCAAAACAGACAAATGGCTTAAATACCTTTTGAGGAAGCAGGTGATCGTAAGATTAACTATTTTTGTACTTATGTACTATCCTAACAATCTCTCTCGCCAACGTTCAAAATAACTTGCCAAGTTGGCAACCCCTATTTCACATGTCATATATATGCTGAATTGGGCGTCATGTGCTTTGTTTCATATAATGTCGCCAATAGGTTGCGGTTATACGTAAGTACCTTATTTTTTCAAATTATGCTATTGCATTGATAAAGATAGTTCAGTTCTTTTTATGTCAGTTAATGTTAGTATATTGTGCTTCATTTTTCAATTTATTTTTATGCTCGGGATATATACTTTGGATATTTTTTTTATTTAGTACTTATGTATTATTGCACACAATCGCCAAAATTCAAGACAACTCGCCACTTTGGCAATCCCAATTTTGTATGCGTTGAATTGCCAGTCATGTGCTTCATTTTGTATAATGTCACCAATAGGTTGCAACAATACGTAAGTACCTTTAATTCTGTACATTACTATAACATTAGACTGGCCGCAACATACCAATTTGGCGTGATTTCAAAATCATGCCAAAAACGAGTAGCCTACCAATATGAAATTAATATTAGGAGTATTATCTTAGCCTGTTTTATCTTTCTCCCCAGTAATCCTTAATTAATTCAATATATAGTTTTTGTTTTTTTATATTTTAGTACTTACATTTTTTTTTGGCGATTATGTACTGCAAATGTTTTTTTATATATTGCGATGTCTTTGGCAAAATTAATTGGTGGTATTTTTCTTAAATATGTTTTTTTTATCTGTTTTTGACAATTTTTTAAATTTTGCTTGATGTCTGTCTGAAATGCAAATAGCAAAATAAATATTTCACAATAAATATATTTATTGTGTTTGTACTTAAATGTTTATATTGATTTAATCAAAATATTGAGCCTTCTTTTATTTTTAATATCTTTTTAAGATTTAATTTTATGTTATAACTAGCTATACCCAGCTAAATGTTGCTGTAGCTCAGTCAGATTTAAAAGACTGGTGCACCATAATGTATGCCATGAGGCTTACTAAAGTAATAATACACAAGAATTAAAACAAATAAAAGAAAAGGTACTTGCCTATTATTGCAATAATCACCAATTCTATTAATAACTCACCAAGTTGGCACCCTTGATTTTTATGTGTCGTACATGCTGAATCGGCAACTCGGTGCTTCATTTCATATGTCACTAATAGGTTGCAATAATACGCAAGCACCAAAATAATTTCAAAGTACATCAATAAGTTCATAAAATAATCAAAAACATATTATTGAGGGGCAGTCTTTTACTGAAAAAGAATTACTACATTAATTTGAACCAAAGAGCTTTTTTAAGCGAATAAAATATACCCACATTTGATGAAATGGCTCTACTCTGGAGTACATGAGGGCAAAGGTTTAATTTTACAATTATTTATTTTGTGACGTATCGCATTGCTATTGAACTGTGTCTTCTACAATAATGTCAATTTTGTGTGAGCATAGTTTATTATTTCATTGTTCTTCATTTAGTTTTTTAATTGTTTTTCTTATTTCTCAGTGCAATTGGTGAGAATTCTGTTCTGTTAATTAATTTTTATTTGAAATCATAGAGAAATTGACCTCTTTGGAGTGATTTGTTCAAGTGGAATGAAAAATTACGTTTCCCGCGTTGCATCAGAATTGAGCTATGTTGATTGATTTGCATTTGAAGTTAAATATTTTGTTAGTATTTTTATTTTTTTCCCTTTTTTAATGTTTTGCATTTTTATATGTTTTAAATTTAACCGTATTTTTAAGTCAATCAGCTTCCAGTGTCTGTTACATTTTGAATGTAGGCAGTCATCTTAATTATTTTTTGATAAATTCCATTGCTATTGTGTGCGTGATGGTGTTGATTTTGTGTGAGTATATCATAAAAGTACAAATGTCCCAATTTTTCTGTGCATCATGCAAAATTTCTTACGTACCATCAATTTGTGAATGTTGCTCTAGAACACACAAAGGTATTTGTATATTAGCATCACCGTAACAAAATTGGTGCCACGCAAATCGCACTTTGATATCAAAGCTACAAAGATTCTAACATTTTTTATATGAAAAAGAACCAATCAGTCAGATTTGGTTGGAAAATAGTATGATTCTCATGGTGGCAATTTGGCTACGGTGATGCCAATACCCACACAACAAATAATCATCCATGTGAAAAGCTGTCTGTGTCTTGATATAAGCCACTCAGTTATAAATATAGGCCATTAAATTTGTTGATAACAATTGCTAATGCTAATTGAATGGTGAATCGCAAGAATTATCAAACATTATCAACACTTTATCATACATTTTTTGCTAAGAAATCCAAGTTAATATTTGAAATTTCCCTGCGTATTCTACTGAAAATATCTTCACCCCCCCACACACACACATGTATGGTTTATATTTCTCCCCTAACTTTGTTGGAGATGAAAGATAAGCTGGCACATTCAATATATGATTGCAAACAATGCACAGATTTGGTTTGGTTGTCACATGTTGCTCATGTCATTACTTCCCAGTGTTAATGAAATTTTTAACATAGGCAGTCACCTTAATTATTTTTTTCTACATTGCATTGGTATTAAGCTGTCTTTTACTATAGAGTTGATTTTATATGAGTATAGTTAATTTTTTCCCATTGTTTTTCATTTATTTTTGCCTCTTCATTTGCGATAGCCATTGGCAGAAGTTGAGCTCTGCCTATTAATTTTCATTTGAATTCAAATTATATAGTAAAATTGACCTCTTCAGAGTGATTTGTTGGAGTGGAATGAAATATTCTGTTTCTCATTGTGTTAGAATTGAGCTGTGTTGATTGATGTACATTTGAAGTTAAATATTTCATTAAAAGAGTATTTTTAATTTGTTCTTTCTTTTTGTTCCTGATTTCTTTTTCAATATTTTTTTAAATTTTATGTTTTTGTTTTAACTTTTTTTTTTTTTTAAGTGCGTTAGATTGGCTTCCCGCACATAAAAATAACGCTTTGTAGGAAAGCAAATGTAGGTTGTTGTATTTGTTAGGCAAAAGTATTTAAACAAGTGAGAAAAACAGACGAAGACACGTGCTGAGGATGCAACCAGACTTAAAGATGCATGTTTGCGAGCACAGCATTTGCTTTTACAACATCAGGTCTCTCTATTTCTTGACAAAGGAATATGTAACGAAGCATATCTCTTTCCCCTATTTTCCAACAGATCCTTGCCGACGAAACTGCGAAAATTCAGGAATTTCACTAATTGCTGGGAAGAAATTTCGTAGCTGGGTGATCAGTTTCGGCACCTTTTTGCCCAGCTGACCGGACTGTCAAAGAGGTGCCTTATCATTGTGTTCATTTCCCAGAACTTTCGGTGACGCCGTCGCGTACAAGAACATCAAATGTACACCCAGCCTTGGCGTCTCTTTGGGGCTAGCGGAAACGAGACCAAATTTGGCGCGGCAGAGGGTACGACGATCAAGGGCGAGACCGGAAGGCGGCAGCAGAGAATGGGGACTGGGGGCCGACAAAGAGATGAAGCGGTGGATGACTGGGAGAAAAGAGATGATATAAAACGGGCGAGAGGGTCGGACAAAAAGAACTGGATCTTTGAAAGTGGTTCCGGACCCTTGAGCGATAGGAAGAGCGATAACGAATACACCGAAGTACAGCGGTCTCTGGCTTAGAAAGTTATTCAGGAACGGGAAGAGAGTGCGAAACAGACCAGAAATTGATAGTGAACTGTAATAGATATACCCTTTATTTATTATTTTTGATGATTTTCTTGTTAAAATAAATAGTTAACCCAGAGCTGAGAGAAGTCATTACAGCTATACTATTTATATATCTGGTGGCAGCGGGTTGCATTTAAACGGAATAAATGTTGGAGTTTACGCCTGAATAGTAAAAAGGATTATCTTCAGAATCGAGTGAGACCCGGATTCTTTTGTGTGTGTGCACGATATACGAAAACTGCCTGTCAAAGGTGGACTGTCTATACCAGTGGAGTTAAAGTTCGCGGAAGAAAAGAAGGGTGTAGCTCTACGAGATTAACTCAAACGACAAAAAGTGAAGGCGCAGCACCCCAGTGTGCTAGGGGTGAAGTCCTTTTTTCTTTGAGATTATGCTCGGAGCAGAGTAGAGATTTATTGATTGTTAGTAGTATTTTTGAAATCTGCAGTGAATTTTGTGCTCGCGCTAATGAATTTTTTGTTTTGCCAAGGTCTAAAGAGTTGTTTAGTATGAAAGTGTGCTTTTTTTCAGTTGCTCCCGAATTGTACGGGTCAGAATCATAGAATTGTGTTTTTATTTTTATGATATTAAAGAGAGGCGTTCGGTTGTAGTGTAAGTACTTATTGTCAATTTTGCATAGTTACTTTACAGTTTTTAAAATATAATAGTATTATATTGTTTTGAGTATAAATGTGATTATTTCATTACTGTAACACTCTTGTTTTGGTTGTTTATTGTGTATTATTGCATAGTTACTTGCTTCGGGTATTTTAGTTGTACTAACGGGATTGTATTGTTTTGGTATATGGGTGTTCTCTTCAATTTATTGTGCTCTTGTTTAGTGTTTATTATTGCGTGGTAGGCTTTCCTTTTTAAGATTAAGAAGAAGGGTGAAAAGGTGACTTGTGTGTTAGAGGTAGCAAGGGAAGTGGGAGAGGAAGTCAACGGTGATCTAAGAAAAGTAGAAGTAGGATAGGGTACAAAATGAGAATAATGATATAGAAACGATTAAAGCGGTGATGGAGGGGTTTTAGAAGAAAATGAAAAGACTAATCAGGGGCCCAAGTTTGAGGGGCATGGCAAAATGAGAGAATGGGGTTAGAACGATTGAGAGCTAAACTCAGAAATAAGTTGAAAGAACAAGAGTTCAATATGAATGCAGGTGATAAAAGGAACAATCTTACGAATGTCTGGTATTTGACGGGGAAACCGTACCGCGGGTTTAGGGAACCAGTTGAAGTGTAACAAGGCACATTAACGCGCGTTAGTTAAGGAAAAGAGTGGAGGACACCCCGTCGTGGGATTTCGAAAAGGAAGAATTGTAACCCTATATGAGATACTGGAACATTTTCAACCGTCTGAAGGTAATGGGGATAGTAACAGAAAAAAATAAATGTATGGGTGAGGAAGGAAAAGAAATAAATGGGTATAGAATTAGTGATGGTAAAAAGGAAGGGAGTGACCATTCGAAGGAAAAACTCCCCTTATTTGTTATTATTGCAATGAAGTCGGTCATAAAATCCTATGCCCTAAACACAAAACAATTTTAGAAACAGTGGCTAGTTTAAGAGTAAACTCGGAGAAATGAGACTGCGAAAATGTACGTTGGGCGGAACCAAAATGGCGTAGAAACGTCTAATGTTTAAGAGATACCGAAGGTCTACCATAGATTTGTGTGCGAAGTGGTTGGATAGATGAGAAAAATTATTTCGGAGAATATTTGCGAGGTCAAAAGCCCGAAATCGGATGACATATGCCATTGTTTACCTCTCGAAAAGGTAAAATTTAAGACCAAAGGGAGGCGAGTTTTACACGAAGGCAGCAGTCAAAACAAACAGCCTTCAGGTGGGCGTACTTGTTGGGGAAACTAAGCAGCCGATCTAATTAGAGTCAAAGCGAAGATCGTGCTTATAATAAACTCGACTGTGACTCAAAACGTTGGTGAAGTAGTTCACTGAGAAGAAAAGGAGTATGTTTAAACTCAGAGAACGACTTTTCAATTGAAATCACGGATCCAGTTTTCAACGATAAGAAATTCTATCGTTGAACCAATGATATTAGGAGTTTCCAGCGTTTGTCGAAAAAATGAGGAGTCAGCTCAATTAAGAACTCCGATTTTAGTTCAGGCGAGAGGGTACCAAAGACACCACTCAGTACTTATTGTGGGAAAAGCTGGTAGGATTAGACGATGTTGTCAAACAAGGGAAGGGGAAGGTAGAGACACCTGGAACGGAAGAAATTGGACGAAAATTCCGAAAGCGGTGTGCCGCGAAATTCACACTAGGAATCTAACCGAGGTTGAGCACCAGAGGGTGACTCATTGGGAAGGGGAGTTCAGGGGATTTTAAAAACTCGCCCCTCTCTGCGCGGAAAAGGGGGGAGAAACGAATCCTCTCAGCATTATTTGCGTTACGCACCGTTCGCATGAAAACAAAGGTTTTAGCCTCGAATGGGTGATAGCGAGGGAAAATTAAGACCCCTCAAACCCTAATTTTGAGAAGAGGATTGACGGGAGGAAACTTACACACACCAGGACGAAGGTTGAGGGAATACGTTCGCAGAAAATTGACAGGTAGATTGGTTCCGGAACCTATTAAATCCCTGAGTTCTCGAGAAATTTTATTGTACGGATGGAAGAATGCCAACAAAAAGGAAGACTTAGTGCGATCGGAACTGCGTGGAAGGAAATTTCCTAAAGGCGATCTGGTAATGGTAATGGCCACCTCCTACGGAATAAAATGGATGTAAAATTGAATCCGGTCCGGGAAAGATAAATTTCGGAGACCAATTATGTGGTAGATTTACCGGGGAAAAGGGATACAATTTATCATGTCAACCTTATGAAACCATATCATCTTTGGGGCTAGCGGAAACGAGACCAAATTTGGCGCGGCAGAGGGGTACGACGATCAGGGCAGCCGAGACCGGATGGCGGCAGCGGGGAGGATGGGGACTGGGCCGACAAAGAGATGAACGGTGGCGACTAGGAGAAGAGATGATATAAACGGGCGAAGAGTCCGGACAGAAAAAAAGAGACTGGATCTTTGAAGGGAGTGGTTCGGACGCCCGCGGAAGGCGATAGGAAGAGCGATAACGAGCCCACGAAGTACAGCGGTCTCCCTGGCCTTGAAGATCGAGGAAACGGGAGAGAGTACGGAAGAGACTCGAAGTGATTACGGACCAGCCCGCGAAGGTACAGCGGTCTCCTGGCAGAAAAATTCAGGAACGGAAATTCAAGATTCAAAATGTTTTCTCTTTTTAACCTATATTAATAGATATAGGCATGCATAATAGAGGGCGGTAACTTCTTCCGTTTTTAAAAAGCTTATGCTGGGGTTTTTTAATTTATTTTAAAAAATTAGGGTTTTGCTGCTGCTGTTTTTTCCAAGCAAAATATTTTGCTAAAGCTACATTTTTTTAACAGAATTCATTTCGCAGGTGAAACAGGAAATGAATGAATTGAACTCATATGATTTTTATTTTACAACCTTCCAGACCCCATTGCACGTGCAGGAGAACTTCTGAATCCACGTTCGCTGGAATCACATAAACAGAGCCCCTCAAAGTGGGAGGTCCACAAATGTTATTTTCGGATCTGTCTTGTTCACTTCAAGAAAACAAAGAAAAAAAAATAGGGCAATGGTCTGCGAGGAAAAGCCGTTTTTCCGTTTTATTGCTTTTCAAGATTTAAGCACTTTTTAAAATTCGAAATGCATACACTACCTGAAAATAGTTTTCAGTCATCTGCATGCAAAACAACTATTACGTGGGCTAAGTTAAGCTAATTGTTTTGGTATTATATTGAAGGTATTTTCGACTGCTTTAAGATTTATTTCAAAGTAATCATTCTACTCATATGTACGATTCAAATTTAATTAAATGTAAAGATACTTTTCACCTAGAAATTACTTATTCATTAATAGAAATTATTTTTTTCGTATATTCAGTTATGATACCTTTCGAGAATAAATTTTGGAATGCCCACATTATTTAGCATTCATACGAGATATTAAAAATTAACGTTTTTCTTTTTAATGCTAGTTTAATTTGATCTTTTGAAATGAATTTCAATTGGTTCATGCCTTTCATTCTTTAATGAACTCGTTGAAGAAAGTAGTTGCCATCAAAACAAAAGAACATCGAACATTAGTATTCAAATATGATTATGACATACATAAATAATATTTTTATAAAACTATTTCCTGTTACGTGATGCATTCACACGTACACGCAACACACAACCGTGTGGCATGACCTGCAGCCACACCAAGGCCGGATCTACGTATGGGCTAAATGGGCTGCAACCCAGGGCCCCGGTTTCTAGGGGGGCCCGTTTTCCGTTGAATAACAAACGAAAAAATATGTAATAAAATAATAAATTTCAAAATAGTAATGAAATAATAAGCCACAGTAAAAGAATAAGAATCAAAAATAAAATACCAGAAGTACCATATCAAATTTATTTTCATTTTCAAGAGCAAGAGCAATTTACTCTTTTGTTCGTCTCTCCACCCTACCACCGAATACGCAGAAATTAATAATTAATAGACCGATGCTCTATCACAGAGCGGCGGCGCCGGCCAGCATCAAGCATAAAAACAAATGTAGCGGCACTATTTCTGTAGCCATTTATTTTTTTGTGCAATAACAATTCTAATTTACAATAATATACTGATTTGGTGCTGTGTCTTGTGCATACTACCTGCAATTAAAACATAAGTACCTGTTTATTCAAGTAAGAAATAAGTGCCAATACACATTTCTAAATTATTTAAATAGGAAGATATTGAAGTAATGATTAAGTATTTTCTGTATTTTCAATTTTTCAAAGATTGAAAACATCAGGATTTCCCATAAATATGTATGTTGTCTTAAAATTTGTGTTAATTAATTCTATAGGATACAAAAAAATAACAACCAATTTATGTGGGTTATGGAGATTCACTGCGAATATTATGGATAAATGTAAAATAGTCTTGATTTTCGTAATAAGCCGGCTTTTTTCAGTATAGGTAGCAACAGCAAATAATGGATGACAACGGAAATACAATATTTATTTAAAGTGAGGCAAATAATTCTTAAGTTTATTTTTATAAAACCCCCTTTAAACTGATGGGCTAATAAATAATAATAATCAGCGTTTTAGGTTTTAGCGAATATAGACAAGCATTTCTTATTTTTTTAAAATTAACTAGGTACTTTTTTTAATTATCCTAGAAATATACTATATCGTTTTGTAAAATTTATACTTGCACCAACATTAAGCACACATCAATTGTGTTATCGTAATTTTACGACCTAAACTTTTAAACTGATTTTTCAGGAAAATCGAAACATTAACGATATAAATATGTCTGGCAGAAAATATAAAAGTGTCTTAGCAGAAAAAGCAAAACTACTGTTAAATCGAGAAAAGAAAAATTAAATGTGTCAAAAATTTAACTTTTACAATGTTCCCTAAAGTAACAAGAATATAACAAATGCGGGGCAATAAACAAGCGTAAGGGAAAGGAACTTAGCCAAAGAAAACAGAAACACAACTAGCAAATATTAATGAGGGAAATATGCAAGATTACGATGACCAGCAGCCTTCTGAAAAATATATTGTTCAGCCAGAGGACATCAGTAATGCTGACCGAAAAAGTGTTTAGAAAATGTTGGGCATGAGTTTGAGAATTATACCTTGACGGGGTTCGTGGCTAAATCTCTAAAGTAATAGTACATTGATTATATCCTTTCACATGAAGTGAGTTGTTTCAAAGGCAAATATCCAAGCAATACATATTCTGTTTCGGTAAGGGGAATACAAAGAACAAGCAGATCGTTTTTCGAATATCCTTTAATTAAAACACTTAAAAATGGTTAAGTGCTGGAAAGTCTGGTTGGTTATTCAACTGTATTGATAGTGTTTTTACGACGACCTGCAAACTTTCTAAAACAAATTCTCAATACACAACCGACTTTTCTGACTGGAAACGCGTAACAGTAATTGAAAACAGTTGTTAAGAAAATCATAAAAATTCTATTAAACATAAAAATTCAATGTTAGTTTGGTGGACTCGAAAAGAAAATAAGTCTGTTTTAGACAAACAATTACAGGAGCACACTAAGAAAAGATACAGAATATTACCACAATGTTCTCAAACGGGTTACTTCGGTAGTAAAGTATTTGGCTATAAGAGGTTTATCAATTAAAGGGGTACCGAGGAAGTTTTTGGTTCTCTTCATAGTGGTAATGTTATGGGTGCCCTGGAGTTGTTAGCAGAGTTCGACCCATTCATCCGTTCGTGAACATATTGAACAGCGAAAATTACGACCAAAATCGTTAATATCATATGTATCAAAAACAATATATGAGCAAATAATTGAGATCATGGGCAAGCAAATAAATAAAACAATTACAACTCAAATAAATAATGATGACACACAAAGTACTATTCAATCGTGATAGATTAAACACCAAATTTTTTCCACAATGATCAACTTGCTATTGTATTACATTATTGTTTTCCCGGAAAAGTGTATGAAAGACGAGTCACATTAATTAAGATTAGCAGTCACACTGGCTTATGCTTACTTAATTTTCAACAAGAATTTTTAGAAACAAATGGGATAATTGTAAGGGACAGTCATTTGACAACGCTGCTAATATGTCTGGTCGATAGAATGATGTGCAAACTCTTTTGAAAATTCACTAATTATGCGCTGTGTGCGTCTCTTAATCTAGTTGGTAAAAGAATAAGTTTCGGTTTACGTGAAATAGTGAACTTCTTTGGTTTAGTGCAAAACGTACGTTTTCTTTTCTGCTTCGACCCATAGGTGGGAACTTCTAAATCGTGAAATTAAACTGAAATTTACCTTAAAAAGTTTAAGTCAGACCATAGATGGTCTTGTCACTACGATGTTGTTGAAGCATTAAAAGATAATTATGGTAATGTGGTGGTGGTATCTATATAAGCCAGTGCTTCTCAAAGTTTCGATATTCGCGACCCAATATTTAATCATAATTTTCATCGCCCCCCCCTCCATACAATAACAATGCATTGAACTCAATAATACTATACTTTGTTTAAAACACGATATGACTTTTAACCTCCCTAAGTGTACCATGGCGTATATAAACGTCTCGCTCAGTCAGAATGTTAATTTCACCGGACGAATATATACGTTTTCTGATATGGTTATCCATAAAATTATTCTGAAGACTTTGAAATGCAATAAATGGACCTGACAATGTTTGAGGCGATTCACTTATTTCAGGTTATTTTGCTTCTTTATTCCCTCCGCCCCATTACATCACATACGTGTTCCCTTCGTGGAAAGCGGTTGGCATTGGGAAGCAATGCAAAACTTTTAATCGGCAGTTTTAAGGGATTAATTATAAACCATACAAATTATCAAGATAAGTGTTAATGTTTGTATATAATTTTATATAAAGCAATCGCATGGGGTCACTGGTAATTATTAAATTTGTTCTTATCTTAATATTGCTAAATAAATTATCAAATGCACTCACACACATTCTGTAGCACTGGTACATTTATGCTTGTAATATACCAGTGTAAATGTGCATTTTATTTTTTATTATGTCAGAATGTGTTTTCTTTGTTTTCTTTCAGTATATTAACAATTTTTTTAATTCTTGTGTTTTTAACTTTTCAATATGCTCGCGCCCCCCTAGTAGAGTTGTCACGCCCCCCAGTTTGAGAAACGCTGATATAAGCCAGTAACAGACTGAAGTGATCATTTTAGTGTAGTGGTTAAGTTGCGTGCTTACGGAGTCGAAGGTGCCGAGTTCAAATCTCCTTCAGTAATGTCATGAATATTCATAAGACATTTATAGTGACAATGAAAATGAGAAAATTTATTTTTGAAAAGAGGCAGTAAATTTATTTAATAAATTAAGAAAACTCGAAACTGCCATTTTAATTATATTTTGGGAAGAAATTTTAAAAAGATTTAATTCCATTAACAAAAAAATTACAGACTCCTGGATTGGACATCTGTGAAGGGAATAAGTTAATTATGTCATTAAAAACGTTTATGAGCAGTGTACGATAAGAGTCAAATAAAAAACTAAAGGAGTATCAAGACTCAGCCAAAAAAATTAAGTCCTAGAGTAGGAATAGAATATAGCGATGTGGCCAAAAATATAGCGATGACGACTTATTTCAAATTTGCAGATAAATCCACAGAAAAAGCTGTGTATGGGACAGAAAAATTTAAAAGAAACACGCTTATTGTTGCGTTAGATAAGCTAATCCTGTATTTAAATAGAAGAAACCAAGTATATATATATATATATATATATATATATATATATATATATATATATATATAATTTTATACCTAACATTAATTTTTATCCACAATATCTTAATTTAATACAGACAAATAATAAAAACAATGAAGCAAATTTTCTTGACATGCATGTCAAATTATAAGATAATGCAATAGTTTCTAATGTTTATGATAAAAGAGAAGAATTTAATTTCAATATTATAAAAGTTCCTCATTGGGAGAGTAATGTACATGTTTCTATATTCAGAAATATTGTTATTAATTATATACAACGTAATAAATTTCTGGTGTCAAAAAAATCAGACATTATAAATAACTATAAACATTTTTGCTAAATATTGCTTAAATCAGAAATACTTAATTAATTTTATTAATAGTTTTATGAATAAAGCTATTCAAAATAGTTAAGGTTAAAATTACAAAGTTGATAATGGTTTATTACTATGAAATAAATATTTCTATATTTATAGTTATCTCCCATAATCTAATATTAGATAAAATTACTTGTGTGTGTATTCATATTGTAATGATTTCACTCAGCTCTTGGTTAACTATTTATTTCAATATGAAAATCATCAAAAAAATAAAATGGTATATTCTATTACAGTTCATTATCAAAAGGGTCCGTAACAATTTCGAGTCTCTTTCGCACTCTCTTCCATTCCTTGATTTTCCAAGCTAGAGCCTGCCCCTTCTAAAACTCTAGGTGGCAACGCGAACTGATCCGAAGCACTGAGCATGCGCGAGTGCCAAGACAGCGTCAGTCAATGATTATCTCTCAACCAGAGCGGTCGATTTTGTGCACTCTATCCACGAGCGTAGCGTGGAGATTTGGAGTCAATGATTACCTCTCGACGAGAGAGTTCAAGTTTTTTTTGTGCTTCATTGGTGAGCGTAGTGTGGAGATCTGGAGAGAGGGATTTCCTCTCGACGAGAGAGATTATATTTTTAGCTTCATCTGCGAGTGTAAATTAGGGCTGCGGTAGCCCAGTGGTTAAGGTATCGGACCATGACGAATGTCATGAGGTTCGGCCAATACCGCGATCCATTAGCCAGGGCAGCGATGCACGTTAAATCTGTCGAGCTGAAATGTCCTCCCGTTGGTGTGGTGTGGTAGTTAAGGAGAGGGGGTGCCTGCTCAGGTGTCGTCACGTCCTTGACCATGGTTCAAAATTACGTGGTCCGTCGCCAAAAGCCCTCTTCTAGCTGAACAGTGCGATGTTAATATTCATTCACTTCACTTAAGCGAGTGTAAATTGCTTTATTTCTCTACAAGTGTCACGAACTCAACTTCCTTTGATTTTTACTTTAAAATTATACATATATAGTGTAATTCAGTGTTTTTCAAACTTTCGGGCACGCCCTCTTAGGGGTGCGCGAGTATATTAAAAAGCCGATAATAGAAAATTACTTTAAAAAAATTGTAAAATAGTAAAACAAAATACATTCTGACATAATAAAAAATCACGTTGCACTTTTAATCTTATCTGTTTCAATTTGAAAATTAGAAAAGAAGCAACATAATACTTTTCTTATTACTTAAAAGTATATATATATATATATATATATATATATATATATATATATATATATATATGTAGGATATTCATTTGTAAAGAAGTTAGATCATATCACATTTACCAGGGTCAGCAATTCTAATCAAAACAATTTATTCCACATCAACGCCATCTGGCGTCCTTTTTTAAAAAACGCCGACATGAAGACATTTTTCGCCAGAGACCACTAACATTCGTCGGGAAGTCGTGTTTCGCGCGTCCAGCTACTTTCGTCCGCGCCAGGCGGTAAATCTTAATAGTACATAACGAGTTCTATCATTCGTCCGCGCCAGGCGGTAAGTCTTAATAACACCATAATGAATTCTATTTAATCTCAATTGCCTATAAAGTAATGTGATCTGACTTTCCTATTCTTCCGAAATATGCTTACATCTAACTTTTTCCTATTCTTTTGAAATATTCCCCATGTAAATACTCCTATAATTCTTAATAAGTATTTAGTTTTCAACTAGTTTCTTTCTTGAACTATGTTGTCTATTTTATTTCGAAAAATTAACTAACACACCCTAAAACCCTGGAACACCACGCCATAAAAACCCGCCATCTGAAGAATCCAATCTTTTTTTGGAAGATTTCGGTTGGATTCCACAGAAATAATTGAGAGTCGCTCCGGGATTGATTTAAAATCTTCTTTTCCTAATCTTCTTTTTGAAAAAATTTGGCTTAACGCTCAAATTGGGGACGCTGACTGAAATGGCAAACGGTTTGCCTCTCATATACATAACAAACTAACATTTACAGTGATCCTTTACCTGATCCAGTCCTTTTCAAGCTTCATCTGCTGCTGTATCCAAAGAAAATTACGTTTTCAACAACTGTATTAGGTACTGTGTTTTTGTTGTTCTTCATTAAAAGAAAGGGAAATCTCTAAAAGAAGAATTTCAGAGCCATCGTCATGCTATTAATAACAAAATTGTGTTTTGAATTTTTAAAGTGTATAATTCATGTTAAAAGCATGTTTTATCTTAAGAAGCTTTATTTTTATATTTGTGCATATTTAATCGCCGTATTAACTGCAAATAATATTTTAAAATATTAAGGGAAATCGGTGAATATTCAAGTTATGTATATTTATTAGTAATAGATCTATTTTTATGTGTTTTAACAGAAGTGCTCTGGTTGTGTGTTGACGCGACCGGCGCTTGCTCATCACGAAAATCCAGTTGCAAAAGAAGTTTTCCCCACAGCTATTGTGTAATAAATTAATCATTTCCTGTATTTTTGAGGAAAGAAATTACACTGAATTATTTTTGCTTTTCATTCAAACATCGTTCATTTTTATAATTTTTGATGAAACATCCTAAGATGATCAATTTAATGGCGTACTTTTGTATCATTCAATATATGAATATTTTGAGTTCATTTTGACAAATTATTATGCTTTTTCTATTGAAACGATGATACTTATTATTAGAATTTGATGATGAGAGATAGATCTGAATGATTTTATTTTATTGGTGTAATAAAAAATATATATATGAGCTTTTCCTTAAGTGACTAACTTCTAATTGTTTCGTTTTCGAATGATTAAATTCTTTTTTCATTTGCCAATAAATTTAATCTCAGTTTTTACTTTCAAATTCTTTTTGCATTTATTATAACAAAAGGAGACAGCATTATATTAAATGTTTTTTATAAGAAGTTTTTTGGTTGAAATTAATAGTGAAGTATTTCAATTTAAGTATTACACGTTTTTAGCTCACTTACTGTTGTTTTAAACATTATTGGTCTAAATATATTTTTTAATAAAAGTTTGAGTATTTCATTACATTTTAATGTATTTTTTGGTGCGTACAATTTTTATCTTAAAATTTTGTTAATTGAAAGCGAGATTTGCTATACTATAGTGATACCATTGTTATTGTTGGAACGCGTGACAGTTTGGATTAATTCTTTTAGTTATAATAAAATTAAATTTAAATTTTAAAATGGCCTATCTCGGCAAGGGTCGACGCGAAGATTTTATTCGTCTTAGCCACAGAACTAAATTTAAAATTCGATAAATCTACTTGACCTCGCTACTCTCAAGAACCCACAATTACCAGTAGTAAGGGAAATATGACGATCTAACCAAAACCTACACAACAATAGTAGAGGATCGTAAAAGGCAAGGAAGAAAAAAGTACGCATAGAAGAACGAGAAGAAAGAATACACATCGAAAAATTGAGAGTTTGATGAACAAAAACGTAAGACAATTTGAATTGGAAAAGTTGAGGATCAAACGCAATTTAAATTGGGTGCTGATAAATCAGAGAGCAGTAATACTAAATTTCACCTCAAAAGAAGTGTCAAAATTTATACATCGTTTCGATTTGAAAAGAAGACATCAGTCTTTATCTTAGAATTATTCGAACGTCAAGCGCAGATTACTGGATATAAATCAAAATTTTGGGTTTCTCATCTGTTTGGAAAACTATTACCGGCTGAAATATCTCTCACATCACTTAACGAGAAGGCCTGATGACAAAGCTCACTCTTACGAACGTAATGAAGACTTACTACTGAAACGTTTTAAGCTAACTCCATAAAATTTCGACAGCTATTTGTTTCTCATCAAAAAGGCTCCTGAAGGAACATGGATTGATTTCTACCATGAATTAAATGCCACTTCAACGGTTGGATGGGCGGTTTAGAATGGAATACTTTTCGAAAAAGTATCTGATCTGTCATAACGGATCAGCAAACGAAATACCTTTCGAGTTTAAAAAGAATATTACTTAGATGAATGGCCAAAATATGAATTCTCCTGTTCAATTAGCAGAAAAAACTCCGAGAAAATTCGAAGACGTTAAAACACTGAAGCAAGGGACAATCCATTTGCGAAGAAACAAGTAAACCCATTGAAAAACTGGTAGATATGAAGCACCGAGAAAATTCGAATACTATAACAGAACAGATAAGAAGTTTTAGCGTCAACAAATTTCAACAAACATGAATCTCCTGTCACCAACTACGAAAATGTTCAAAGATGTCAAGACAATGCACAGAAAGGGTATTACAACAAAAGTACGAAAAACACCCAAACTACAATTAACCAGGAGACGAATTATTCAAAAGTCACGGAAATTCAAAAAAGAACGTCAAGAGGAAACTTGCACACTCATCGTTAGGAAGGTTTACGTACTAAAGAAATCCTTTTTCGGAAAGAAGAAAATCAGCGCTTATAGACATTATGGTAGTACCGTAAGTTTGCTGCGAGAGAACACAAGCAAGAAGAATCATGGACCCAACAAAATTATCGAAGAATAAAAATACTTCTCACGGGTATTGGCGAAGCACAGGTGACATATCAGTTCCTTTGAACATGAATTTGAAATTGACAATGAAAACTATTCATTGACTTGGCATGTTGTACCTGCCGATAAATTAAAATTCGAAGCAGTTATTGTGGGTCCGGCAGACCTTTTGGAACAAGCATCGATAAGTTTCACGAAAGAAGGAGTTAAATTCATCAAATATGAAAATCAAGCACTTATGCAAATATCTGCTGAAAATCTTCAGAGAGCCCCAGACCTGCACGTCATGTTGAAAATTGCCGAATTAAGAAGGAACTCGAAGTTAATACAAGATTATAAGCCAGAAAAATAGCATCTACCGACGTCACAATGAGGTATTATTCTGAAAGACGAAGAACCGGTCTGTCAACCACCTCGTCGACTGGCGTTCACCGAAGACAAAAGGTAAATAAACAAATAGAGGAATGGCTCAAAGAAGGGATTATACGTCCGAGTTCATCGGAATATGCAAGTCCGATCGTAATGGTAAGAAAAGATGGATCGTCGAGAATGTGTATTGACTACAGACCAAGCTGATGAAGATAAATTTCCCTTACCTCTCATCGAAGATGTTTTGAACACTTTGCAGAAGCAAAGGTATATTCTACATTAGATTTACGTAATGGCTTTCCCGTTGATGTTGACGAAAGATTGCAGAAAGTATACGTCGCCTTTATCGTCCCCAGACAGGCAATTTGAATTCAACAAATTTCCTTTTGGACTGAGCACAAGTCCGGGGAGTTTTCTAACCTGCTATGTTTCAAGAGTATATTTAGAGATCTTACACGGAAAGGAATTGTGAAAATCAGTTGTTTGGATGATCTCGTAATTCCAGCCGAAAGACGAAAGGAGTCTAGAAAACTTAAAATTGTTTTCGAAGTCGCTAAAATACGGTTTGGAAATTAAATTCAAGAAATGCCAGTGTAAAAAACAATCGAACTAGGTCGTTGTGGAAAATGGAACTATTAAAACCATCTACTGCGAAGACACAAGCTGTCCGAAAATTCCCTGAACCAACAACAATAAAAACAAGTCAGAGTTTTCTTGGCTCAACCGGTTATTTCCGCAAATATATCAAGGACGCTATTCAACATTAGCTAAACCACTTAGCGCGATTTAACAAGAAAAAGAAAATCCCTTTGTTTTGGGACTCTACAAAAGCAGCATTTGAGGATTAAAAGAAATATTATGTCCGAAGGCCCACTCTTGCATATCTACAAATATGGAAGAAGAACAGAACTACAAGGCAACGCGAATTTCTAGGGAATGACACCCAAAAAAAACATCAGAAAACCATACAATCTAATTGAAAAGACATTCAACAAAAGAAGAAAGATGGCTCCAATGTACAAAGAAGGCGATCACAGAGCCATCAAAAGGACTCTGTTGGAACTGGACTAAAACTAAGACCAAAGTTCTTGAATCCTTATAAAAATAACTAAAAGTGAATTCTAGAGATAGATGTGAAGTGGAAAGGTTGGTCATCACGAAGGACCGAACTCCACCACCACCTCAGCTGATTTAATGAAATATTTTTTATACAAATTAAATTTTTGGATAGTAATTATTATATACATCTTTCTCATAGTAAAATCATCCTTTTCGAAATTAATTGCTATTATGTGGTAAAACTCGTTTCCAATAATTATCTTATATTCGTTTGTAACAATTATTATATTTTGAGCAGCTATTCTTTACCTTTCGACCTATTTGGAAGGATATTTTTTATTGTTGGCCCGATTTGGTATTTAGTTAATTGCAAGTCACAATATAGAATATTTTGAGCCATTTTTATGTTTTATTTTAGATCGGAATTGTAAATGAGTTATGCATCTTTTCATCTGTATATTTTATTATAATAAGAACAATATTTTTTTTTGATTTGTGCATAAACATTTCATATATTTAAAAATTTATGGTTATAGCTGAATCAATTTAGCTTTCTTTAGTAAATAATTTAGCTCTCAACATTGTAGAGCTGAGAGAGACCAGCTCAGTCAGAGGGTTTTGTAGGATATTCCATTTGTAAGTTAGATCATATCACATTTACAAAGGTCGGCAATTCTAATCAAAACAGTATTCCACATCAACGCCATCTAGCGTCCTTTTAAAAACGCCGACATGAACCTTTTTCGCCAGAGGCCCACTAACATTCGTCGAGAAAAGTCGTGTTTCGCGCGTCAGCGCCTGTCCGCGCCAGGCGGTAAATCTTAATAGTACCCTAACGAGTACTATCCTTCGTCCACGCCAGGCGGTAAGTCTTAATAGCACCATAATGAATTCTATTTAATCTCAATTGCCTCCCTTAAAAAAAAATGTGATCTGACTTCCTATTCTTCCGAAATATCTTATCTAACTTTCCTATTCTTTTGAAATATTCCCCATGTAAATATCCCTATAATTTTAATAAATTATTTAGTTTTCAACTAGTTTCTTTCTTGAACTATGTTGTCTATTTTATTTCGAAATTAACTAACACACCCTAAAACCCCTAGACACCACGCAATAAAAACCCCGCCATCTGAAGAATCCAATCTTTTTGAAAGATTTCGGTTGGATTCCCACACATAATATATATATATATAATTTACTTAAAATATCTCTATTACTTGAAAATAACATATACAAAATTTAATACTGATGTTGGTAATTTGAGTGGATTATAATTAAGATCGTATAGTAGTTTCAGCATCAAAGTACATTATTATTGCATTCAATACTGTGTTATTGTATGAGGGCGCAATGAAAAATATGATTGAAAATTGGGTCATGAGTATTGAAAGTTTGAGAAGCACTGGTGTAAATATTTAATGTCTGTGAACTGTCCTGTGCGTGTGAAATAAAATCCTCAAAATCTATGTCAAGGATCATCACTAATATGGCTAGCTCCTGGCTAGGACGTTACACTACTATGGAAGCAAATTTAAAGACGGTTAAGGAAAAACTGCAGGAATACAGCCCGTCTCTGTGTTGCAAAGAAAGAGATTTACGTTCGGCTACTTAGCCCACTGTGAATTTAGTCAAAATCAGGCTCAAAATTATTATTTGTGTTGGTCGATGGTACAATTTTATTACTAGAAAAGAGTAATTCGCGTGAAGAAATTTTTAATGCTTGTTCTTTAATTACTTGTCTGAGAATTTCAAGTTTAATTGCGGTCCGAAAGTCAGAATTTCTCATGATCCATCAATCATTAAGCATTTGTCATTTGGACTTCTTTCGAAGTGATTTAAATGAATTTTTTTGCTATGTGTCCCACGCTCGGGGAGGCTTAGGTCAGGATCTCTAAATATGGGTGTGTCCAGATCCCCATAGCCACGCCTCTTGGCTACTTCCTCAACTTCAACAGTCTCCCCTCACAACAGCCTTTTCCAAGAAACTTGACCGGAATTTTGTTTGCATCCCCTCTACTACTCACAAAGGGTAAAGAGATGTGCACACCCCACATTCTTTTGCATTGAGGAAACAGGAAATGAAGGGGGGCTGGAGTCGGATTGCACTCACATAGAACAAATAATTGGTATACTTTTTTTTGTTTTTTGCAATGGCCAAGGGAAAGATTGCTCACAGTCTTGTCAAGTGCAGAAACAATTTGATAACGCATTCCTTAAACATATTACAATCGTTCATTTTATTTAAATATTAACATATTTATTTTCTAATAAATAACTTAAGATGAATTTTTTCTTTAAAAAAAATACTTTATTATCTTAACAACATTTAACTCATGGCTTTCAGACTGTTATTTATTATATTGTCTTTTTAAACTTTTAAACTGATTTTTAGTGTTTCTCTATTTTTAGTGATCATGTACCCGTGGTCGAGTGATAGAGTATCCCGCCGACGAATGAGTACTAAACTTACTTGGGGGCTTAAACACTGGGGGTCTCGCTTCAGACTCACCACCTGATCGGGACATTTGCTCCTGCACTTCATCACCCAATGGTCACGTATACTGGGATGGGAACAGCAGGCCCTGGCCCTCATGAGCTGTTGTGCCCATGAATTTGAGTTTATGTAAATAAAATGAAAAGCCGTTTTTTGTACTCAAAAAATTTGAATTTGTGCATTACTAAGTTTTGTTTAATAATTATGTGCATTAATGGTTCAAATAAGTAGTTATTTTCTTCAAAAACAATCTACAAAATTAGATAATTATAGATAAATCAATTTTTTACAGTTGTCCGTAGTGCAACAGAGATTTTTTTTTTTTGTTAAAATATAAGATAACATAGGCCCAATGGTTGAGTGGTAGCGTATCGCGCTTCAACACCACAGGTCCGGGTTCTATTCCCGGGCTGAACAAGGTCTACTCAGCCTTTTATCCCTACTGCAGTGGGTCGATAAATGAGTATTAAGCTTGCTTAGGGACTTAAACATAGTGGATTTCACTTCAGACTGACCACCTGATCGGGACATCTGCTCTTGCACCTCAATGCCAATGATCACGTATACTGGGATGGACATAGTATGCTCTGGCCCTCATGGGCTGTTGCGCCACTGAGTTTGAGTCTTTTTTTAATGACATTGGTACACACACACAGACAAATTTATGCACAGTATTGATTGAAACACAATTTTAAAAACTGAGGGGAAAATATTGTTTCAAAATATTTAAAATGAAAATAGGACTCGTTTTTATTCTAAAATATAAGTGCATGTAAATATATATACATATGTATATCACAAAGAAAAACAGTTTTTATGTTGTTGTTTTTCAGTTTTATTCAGTGTTTTGCATATACGTGTAGTAGTAATAATAATCGTCTTTCTTTTTTTTAGCAAAAACTTGAGGACTGTCCCTAACAACTGATAGTATTGTATTCCGTACCGTACACGTTGTCTGTGTTTTAAAATTTCATTTCAAATTATTTATTTTAAAATTTATTTACCTTTTTTGGTATTTACATATTATATCACTAAGTCGACTCATTTTGTCACATGCGATGGCATTTTTTGATTGGGCATTAAACTGCATACACATTCACAGCCGAAATTTTTTTCTCAATAACTCCCCCATAATGGTGGACCTAGTGGTCACGAACTTGTAGGTTTGAGTCCTGGTGTCACTGTCCTGGTGTCACTGATGTATGTTAAATCCGTCACTTGACCAGGGTCCGTTACCAGTGCCTCTCGTGTAGTGCACTCACACCACATACAAAAGGGATGAAAGAAAGAAGATTGCCATTGGGGTGTGAATAAAAGTTATCACAATTCTGCGTTTCTTAAACTTAGAGCTTTCAAATTTTGTGAGAATATAGGAAAGTATATAAAAAATAATTTAGGCAAAAAAACAAGTAATATAAAAAAAAATTAAGTCGACTCCTACTTAGATCAACAAATTTTTTTTTATTTTAGCTACTTTTTATTAAATAGTTACAATTAATATAAATATGTATATACATATGATAGAATCACATCGTTTAATTTTTATTCATTATCATTAAAGTTTCGTATTGTCATTCACAACAATCGTGTCAGTAAAATTTCAGTTCAAATGAATGCTTTAAAACGTGAGAAAAAAAACCTTAAAGTTTTGACGCATGTCGCCAAAAGGGTCGCGAACGTGGCTGTATTTGTAAATCTTTAAATAATTAGTTTAAATTATTAATTTGATAATAATTTAATTAAATTATTGTATTGTCATCACAAAATAATTATGTATATAAGATTTCATCTCATTGGAGCGCTTTAAAATGTATTTTATAAACGATTGAAAATTCCACCAAGATAAATAGATAAATAAATATAGAGAGAGTGCGAGCTAATTGTAGGAATTGAATTAGATTTGATTTTTCATCCGATTTTTTTCATTTGAATCGTCCTCTTAAGGCCAATGTCCATTTTTTCAAAAACTTCCTTTATCCAATAGATGGCGTTGTTTGCAACTCGGATGACGTCAAAGCGATAATGTTTGTAAAAAGGTAACCCTTTGTTACTATAGCAACGGGGTGTAGTTAGGAAATGATTGACAGATATAGTCGGTTGCAGAACACATGGGCAGTTTCAGATAGTCTCTTAGAATTCCGCGGAAATGGGTGTGCGTAGTCTTTTTTTTTTTCTTTAAATCCGTGCAAATGTTTTGGAATATCCACGAGTGAATGAACAAGTACGTTTACATTTTCTTGGGTATCATAAACAATGCCCAAAGGGTTAAGAATAAAGATGGAATTTAGAAAGGAATTTTAATTTTTGGAGGAAGGATTTGATAGACCTCCAGTTTTAAATTTTGGAGGAAGGTTTTAATAGACTTTCAGTTTTATTTTTGTAGAGATACCTTTTTTATTAGTCTTAGCGTATTTAATTCAATATTTTTTGTTTGATAGGTATGTAATAAATTTCTTTCTACTCATATCTTAGATACAAATTGTATTTTAAATTGCTTTGTAAGAATACTCATCAGGGAAATAATCATTTTCAATTTGAGTCTTTCACAAGAAAATGTCACTTTTCTAAGAAAATAACCACTAGAGCAATTTTTTCACAAATAGTTTGTATGTCTGTTTCAAACACATCTATTTCTTGTTTTACAAATTAATGTTATTATTTCCGATACGCATGAAAATATGACAAAAATTTCAATAAATTACATTCGTCGCTAATCCTGAAAAAAGTTCATTATTTGGAAAATTTCGTGAAATGGTGATTTATCTTTCTATACAGTTTAAAAACCACTTAAAATAAATTTTAAATTCACATAACTATACGTTATTATAAAATTAATTGTTCACACACCTTCTTTTTTGTAAGTTAATATCTATTTATTTTACATGTCTATAGGAATGGATGTGCACCTTATCATATCCTTCCTATATTCCCTTAATGACGTAAGGCCAAGAGAGCGCCACCTAGCCGACAAGGCGGTTCGAGGATAAAGAGACGACAGACAGATGAATAGGACGATTGCGCGGGAAGACAGAGAGAGAGACGACGCAAACTGGACGAGACGGAGGCGCAGCGACGAGACGCCTGGTGGAATCCAACCACTCGATAACTTTTTACTAAATTTTAGCCCTTCCCCTTGTAGATAATTCCCCTAAATAAATGCATACTTAATTCAATCTGGTCGTTGTCACTCTCTATATGGGGACTCGGCCTTTCCCTTAACTTAAAATCCCCTAGAAAACCGAAGCAAGAAAAAAGAAGAAAAAAAAAGAGGACGATGACGATTTTTTTCAATTTAATGTGCTTTCCAACTTATGTCATACGACGCTTTTCTTCAATTTAATGTGCTTTCCAACTAATGTGATTTGACGCTTTCCTTCCATTTCAAGTGTTGTGAAATTTCAAAAGGAAAATTCAGGATTGTGAAGTTCGATAATTTCGCCGACATCGACATTTTCTTCAAAAATATTAAACAAACAAGACGTTGTGTGCAAAGGTTACCGTGAGTTTTATTTCCATTATTTTTTACAAACTCTCAGCGATTGTGAAAATATATTTTGAAACCAAGCACGCATCGTGATACGATATTTTTAAACTTGTACAACTGCTACTAATGACATTTTATCCTAGACCGTTATCCTTTCATAGAGTATTAATTTGTTTTTCTATGTTGAATTATTCTTACTCATATATCATTTTAAGTGATCAGCAAATATTTGTATATTTTACGCATTTTGGCTCTATTTATGATTTATTATGTCTTATTATTTAACACTGAATGACATCCCAGTTATTGCGCAAGCATTGAAATTTGGCAACGCTCAAAATGTAAAATTATTGTATTCTGTTATTTTTAACGATCACCCATTCAGTAGGACTTAGAGAACAATTGCGAAATTTTACGGTTTCGCAACAGATTTTGATATTGAAGGCTACCCACCTGTTGGTTTTTAAAAAAAATCCCACCTGATTTAATCTGTTTAGCCAATTTTTTACAACTAGAAACAAATGGAACTGCCGAAGAACTTTGTAATAATATTTTGCTTCACTAGCTGATTTTATCCACTTTTCAGACTAAAACTAAATACGCGAGGTGTAGAAGAGCCGTTCTCGCGGGTTGCAGAAAATTCCTTTTCTTTCCCCCACTTTCTACAGACAGGAAATGGCTGACGCCTCTTATTTCGCAAAACGATCTTATCAAATGTGGCTTTTTGTTAGACTTTACTCCAAACTCTTCGTTCTTTTCAGTAGATGACTCATGGGCCACAAAATTGAACATTTTTTTCTGATGCGGAAGAAAAATTTAACGTGTTTTGCCCAATAACCGAAAACCAAAAATTATTTTTAGGAACAGCTTTTGACAGGAACTGCAAAATTATTTGGTTCAATCTCAGCACGGTATAAACTCTACAGTTTTATAAAAACACTACTTATTCAGAATTTGGGGAAAAATAAATCAAGCTCAATTGCATAGGGAATTACAAAATAGAAAAAATGCGGCCTAATGAACGGTATTCCATCATTTAGTCAGCTATTCGGGAATAGCGAATCAAGGTCAGGATTTCTACGAGATTTTAAATTTCATATTGCATTAATGGAATCCCGATTCTCCTTCCTTCAAATAAGCTAATATTATATGGATGTTCAACAATTCAGAATTTAAAGAAAAATTAGGAATTATGACAAGATATATTTCAAAATAAAAGCAAAAATCACTCTTCTTATGATACGTTGCGTAATCCATACTTTAGTAGCCACCGCCGTGATGTTGAAAGTACATTTCATAACCATCGATATGATAGATATCCAAAATTCAATGCACAAATCCTAATTCAAAATTTTATAGTCAGTAACACCCTTAGGAGTTAGGAATCACGTGTAACTTGTTTTTAATTGTTTCAGACTGGTCAAATATTTCTAAATTTTGCCCAGATAAATATCGTGGTCCAAAGTGTATAATATGCGAAAATTTTGGCCATAAATCTGATACAAGCTTGTCCTCTCGAAAAATATTCCCTTCTTCTAATAATAATGTTGATGAAATTACCCCATTGACTACTATGTGTAAAGAAGTTAAAATTCTATCTAAAAAAATATCTTTAGTTGATATCGGAAGTCAAGTAACCTTAATGAAAGAAAGTGTATGTAATCAATTAGGCTCTCCTTAATAAATAGTGGTAATATATCAACCGGTTTTGCCTTTCAAAACTCATGTAATTGGTTCATTCAACTCAACTGTTACAATTGACAACCAAGACTTTCCTGTTAAAATTAATGTTGTCCCCAACCACTCAATGAACTTTGATATTATTATTGGTTGTATATAATCTAATCAAACAAGCTAATTTGACTATCACACCTGATAGTGTTATTTTTTCTAAGCCACAAACCGAAATGTCTGACGCTTCACCAGAATCATTTGTTTTCGCAATTACTGACGACATTCCTAAATTTGATATTGGCCCTGAAATTCCAAAACAAACTCGTAACGATGTTGAGGCATTACTCGTATCTTATAGGCCGAATAAAATTAAAACGACGGATATTGAGTTAAGCATTACCGTGACGGACTCCTTTGACGGACGACAAGCCAATTTATCATTCTCCAAGACGGTTACCTTTTACTGAACGTGATATAGTAGATAAACAAATAGATGAATGAACACAAAATGGTATTATTGAACCATGTTCATCTGATTATGCCAGCCAAGTCCTAGTAGTCCGCAAAAAAAACGGCAGTCCGCGAGTCTGCATTGACTTTCGAAAATTAAATCGTGTGTTAGTTAAGGATCAATTATCCTCTGCCCCTCATTGAGGATATTTGATAAACTTCAGGATACTAGAGTTTTCAGTACCATTGATTTACGTAATGGCTTTTTTCCATGCCTGTTAACAAACAGAGTCGTGCCCATATACCTCCTTTGTCACACAAAATGGTCAATTTCAGTTCCTTAAAATGCCTTTCGGACTCTACATGCCCCTTCAACGTTTCCAACGTTTTATCAATACAGTTTTCGTGACTTAATTGTTCAAGGAATTGTTTTCCTTACATGGATGATATAGTTATCCTTGCTAAAATGAATCTGAGGCTATTGATAGACTCAAAAGTTCTTAAAGTGTCCAGTGATTACGGACTAGAAATAAATTTTTGCAAATGTCACTTCTGCATAGGAAAATTGAATTTTTAGGCCATATTATTGAAAACAATAAATCCTTTTCTCCCCTTCACCTTCTAAAAACTAAATCAGTTGTCCATTACCCCGAACCAAAAACAACTACAAAGAAGTTCAACGCTTTTAGGCTCACTGATATTTTCGTAATTTATCCCTGCTTTGTTCTGTAATTGCTAAGCCACTTAGTGATCTTACGTAAAGATAATATTCCTTTCAATTTTGATGTAAAACAAAAAAGCTTCCTTTGACGAGTTAAAAACGTTTGCTCTGTCAGAAAACCCGTCTTAGGTATATATCGGCAAAATTGTGAAACTGAAATACCTCGATGCTTCATAATCGACGGACTTGCTGCTGTTTATTACAAAGATCCTCTTGATGATAATTCCCTTACATCCTATATTACATGTCTAGAAAAACGTCCGAAACCGAGAGAAAATATACCAGCTACGAATTCGAAGTTTTAGCAATCATAGAAGTTTCAAAAAAATTGAAAGTGTACATTTTAGGAATACCTTTTAAAATAATTACTGATTGTAATGCATTTGTAAAAACTGGAGTGGGCAGCGATCTAAACACACGAATCGCGCGTTGGGCTCTGAATTTACAAGATTATGATTACACTTATTTTACATCGCTCTGGCTCACAAATGGCCCATGTTGACGCTTAAGTAGAATACAGGGTCTTAACAAATCAGTGTACTGATTCTATTACAGTATAGGATAAAAAAGAATCTCAAGAACTCTCGACCCACATATGCCCTTCCATAAAAGCTCTCTTTCTTCAAAATGGTCCGTATGGGATAACTATTGTATAAAAAATATATTATATGTAAATTTATTGAGACGGTGCCGAAGTCCTGTTATTCCGGACGATGCAGCATCACTTTATCAAAAATGCTCACGACAAAGGACACATTTTTCAGTTAAAAGAACTCTAGAACATATAAAAAATAATTATTTTATACCACAACCAATCCAAAATTGAAAATATATTTCTAATTGTGTAAATACGTATATTGAAAAATAAGAAATCTGGTAAACAAGAAGGATTTCTCCATCCTCTTGCCTAGATGATATACCTCAAATACATACCCATATTGATCATCTTGGTCCTTTAGCATTATCGCATAAAACTACAAATTCATTTTAGTTGGTCATTGACTCCTTTTCACCAAATTTGTTTGGTTATACCCCACTAAACTACAGACGTACTTCTGGAGGTAATAATAAAAAATTAGATTATCCAAAAAACTACATTTGGAAACTCGTTTTCTTATCACCGATCGAACTATAATCACCTGACGAATTCCACACTTATTGTTCCGGAACAAAATAGCCACTTCATCATATTACTACAGGTTTGCCACGTGCAAATGTGTGTGTGTGTGGTCAAGTAGAACGCATTAATCGAACAATTATTTCTGTCTTATCTAAGATGTCAGAAGACGATCCCACGAAATGGTTCAAACATGTTCTTCACTCACAAGAAGTCTTAAACTCAAATATTCCAACGAAGCATTAACACCACTCCTTTTGAATTACTCTTTGGAACACAAATCAATAACAAGACTGATTTGCGCATTCAACAATTAATCGACGAACAGCTACAACACGAATTTAATGAAAACAGAGAACTCCTACGTAAAGCGGCAAAAGCGCAAATAATTAAAGTGCAAAATGAAAACAAAAAGTCTTATAATCTTCGACGAAAATCTCCTTGTTTATATAATATTACGGACTTAGTTGCTATTATATATATATAAAAGAACGCAACACGGACCTGGACAAAAACTGCAATAAATTCATCGGTCTATATAAAATTACTCAGGTAAAGTCTAACGATACCTACAACGTCGAAAAATGTGGAAATTTTGATGGCCCAACCAAAACAAGTACTTGTGCCGAATACTTAAACCATGACACACATATGAATGTTAAGACACAACGAAAACTTTACATCTTTTTTTGAGCATTATCACCGTACTCAAGATTGCTTTTGTATTGTTTGTCTTCTTTCCATCTGTATACCTATTTTTATTTTATTTTTATGTTTTATTATTATTTTGATTTTCTTGATACATATTTGACTGTGTTTTAATAATACTGTTTTATTTGTAAGTTTATTTCCTCTAGCTTTTCAATTTTATTTCATGACATTTTGAAATACATTGTATTACATGTGCGAGACGCATGCTTGGTCAGCGATGGTGGCCGATGTAGGAATGGATGTGCACGTTATCATATCCTTCCTACTTCAACGACGTAAGGCTGGCGAGAGCGCCACCTAGCGGACAAGGCGGTTCGAGGATAAAGAGACGACCGACAGATGAATAGGACGATTGCGCGGGAAGACAGAGAGAGAGAGATGACGCAAACTGGACGAGACGGATCCAACCCCCCGATAACTTTTTACTAAAGTTTAGCCCTCCCTTGTAGATAATTCCTCTAAATAAATGCATACTTAATTCAATCTGGTCGTTGTCACTCTATATATCTTACCTATCAAAAAGAATTCGGCTAGAGAAGCAGGGGGAAAAAACAACTTTGTCAAGAAATACTCAGTATTTCCAACTTTAAAAAAAAGTACTTTTGTATTATGATTAACGAATTTTAATAACATTTTCCAATTTTAAGCCTACAAGTAATTTTAAACCTGCATATTTTATGACCAGTAATTTTAAGAATGTGTGTCCTTCAATTTAACTACTGGTTAAGTCTATTAATTTTGTTTGAGTTTTTTGGTTTTAAAAAAAATGTTTTCTCTCCTTCCTCGCATCTTTGCAGAGCACGAAATACCTCATCAGGCGTATTTTTTCTCACAAATCAAGTCTAATCGTTTCAAATGATTTTACTTGCACATTTTATCACACGAAGGTCCAGAAATATTTCAAAAACAGAGAGAACAAAAAATTGAATCGCACGTGAAAAAGTTTGATAAATGGAAAATGCACTTAGCTATTTGGAGGTTATTTGACGAAGAAAATCATAAAATGTTCTTGGTTCCAGGAAAAAGTTCGCGAAATAGAGAAATTCGCAAAATGGAGGGTCGACTATATTATATTCATCGAATATTAATTTCCAAATTAAGCTTCCTTTTTATTACACTTCCTTAAATTAGTATGGAATTACAAACCTGTTTCCTTGTTGAACTTTAAAAAATGTTCTTATAGATAATCCGAGAAAAAACATGAATATTGTTAAATTTGGAAAACTGGAAGAAATATGAACATTTTTAAAATATTAACTTAAATGTTTTAAAAAACTAGCTAGAGTTCTCAGATCTAAATTTATATAGAGCTTTTATAGAGCAGATATATATAAATAAGTATCTTCAAAAAATTTCAAGATTATCTTTAGCAGAAAAAAAATTTTATTGAATAGAAAACCCTTTCATATCTTTAAAAAAAGAAAATCTGCGAAAAACACATTTAAAATTTGTAAAGGCATAAAACAAAAGCTAATAATGTCTGTGAATCTCTAATTTTTTAATACGTTTTTTTCCAACTGAAGAAGGTTGTAAAATAGCTTGTAATTTTCTATGAGACAAAAATCGTTTTAACCTATAATTATATCATATAGGAGCAATAATAATAAATCATTATTATTGTTGTTACAAAAATCAATAACTGTATGAATCAAAACTTGAATTTTACTTTATGTATGCAGCATAGAACAAGTCTAGTTGTCATACATCACTTTGACATTATTGGTACTGCAATTCATGGTTAGCTGTTTGTGATTAAATGGTTTAATTTTTTTGATAAGTATGTAATTATCTTTTTATGGATAGTGTCTAAGAAAAAGGATTTAAATTAAATATTTATAAAGTTTCATTTTTAAAATTGGTCTTTTAAATAAAATAACGTAGTATATATATATACATATATATTCAGTAGCGCATACAAAAATTTTTCAAGGGGAGAGTCCGATCCAAATTATTGGATTTTAAAAATATGAAGAAGCCGACGAGCTGATTCTTTGGGATGACAAAAAAGAAGAAAAAATTTTTTTGGGAGGAATAGAAATTACTTTCAAACAGCTAAAGGAAACACATTAACAGCTAGAATGCACAATTTTTTTCTTGCATAATGTACGATGAGCAATATTCGTCTTTGAACAGTGAAGAAGGACAAACGGGGGTCAAGCAGTCGTAAAAACCATAGATTGGGCTTCTTTCCCTCCCCTCGACCACGAGGGAGGCACCAGATACTTTTTTGTCTTCAGTTGCTTCCCTAACCAGTTTATGTCGTCTAAAATGGAATTCTTAGTACACAGTTTTGTCGTATTTTCATGAATACCAGAAATAATTACATTAATTTATAAAATAAGAAATGGAAATGTGGTTAAAAAAGATTATAAAAACCTATGAAAAAGGGCTCTAATGACCATTTTCACAGAAAAAAATGACGCTTTCTTTTTAAAGACTCGTATCGAAACTTATTATGTTCTTGATGAGTGTTTCTTATAAGGCAATTTTCACAGAAATTCAAGTTTAAGTACAATTTGTTTCTACCATCTACATTTTCTTAAACAGAATACCACATAATATAGCCTATTTTCTGGGTTCCTACATTAAATGAAGCTGTTATTTGGTTACCAAACACACACACACATGCGTAAAAATTAAATAATACGTTTGAAATGAATTAGGATAGGAGCTTATAATTTTCTTTGAGACCAAAATCGTTTTAATCTACAATTATATTATATATAGAAGCTAATCTCTTATTATTATCTAATGACATTACCATCAAATTATTATTATTGTTACTAAAATCAATAACAGTATGTGACTTAAGACTTGAATTTTCATTTACATGCACAACATAGAATATGCCAGGTGTATTGTTATGCGACACTTTTATCAACGATGTAATTCAGAATTCGAGGAATGCGTAATTATTCGAATCTCGGCGTACACAGGAACGATGAATAGTGAGTGAGTGCATATTAACGTCACACTGTACAGCTACACCAGGGCTTTTGGTGATGGACCATGTAATTTTGAACCATGGTCAAGTGACGTAGACGACACCTGATCTGGCACCCCCTCTCTCCTAACAACCTCACCACACCAATAGGAGGACATTTAAGCTCTCGACAAATTTAACGTGCATCGCTCCCATACACGGCGGGTCTTTAGTGGTACTGGGCTCGAACTCGTGACAAGGCTAGACACGATGCGATACCTTAACCACTCGGCTACCGCTGCCATATATGTATGTTCAAACCTCCTCCAATTGGTGTGGTGTGGAAGTTAGTAGAGGCGGGAGTTGCTCAGGTGTCGTCCTCGTCACTTGATTATGCTTCATAATTAGGAGATCGGTTGCCAAAAGTCCTCGAATAACTCAACTCTTATTAAAAGTTGTATTTTTATGTTATTAATAATTATGTACAAAATTTGTAATAATTGTGCGGTTATGGAAAAAGATATTTAATTAACATCGTAACTCTTAAATAAATCAATTCAAATGATTGGAATTAAAAAATACGAAGTGACCGAAACTGATTGTTTGGGATAGCAAATAATAAATAAATAAAATTGCTGATGTGGTTGTTAGGAAAGAGGGGTTCCAGCTCAGGTGTCCTCCTCGTCACTCGACCGAGGCTCAAAATTACGAGGTTTGTGATCAATAGCCCTCTTGTTGCTTTGTAGAGCAACGTTAAACATCAAATGACTATTCCGGATTTTTCACCCACTAAGAAAGTATACACTCCACAACAGTGGTCTTCAAACTGTGTTCCATGGAACCCCCTGGAGTTCCACGATACATTCCCAGGGGTTCCACGAGTCACAATAAATAAATAAAAATATATATATATATATATAAATGTGTATGCAAAATGGATTCACGTTCTATATGAAGTTTGTATCCCCACAAGAATTTAAAGCTCATTCCTGTCATTAAGAAACTGAAAATTTTATTTCTACATAATAAGTTTATTTTGCAATACTTTTTAAACTTTTATTATAATATAATAAAAGATATTTAAAAAAAAATGTGTTTTATTTATATATAATACCTAATAGATTGTAAAAATTTTATTGTTTACTATCCCTGGTTCCACGAGATAATTGTACACTCGTTAGTACAATGTCTGGCAAAACAATAATTTTCCAATGGAAAGTGCACCTTTTGACATTTGTTGAGAAAACACCTACAATAAGGGAGAGGTAACGACTTATCCACCTATTAACAGATTTTTGATGTCCAAACTCTAAAATTTAAGCAAGAAAAGCTCTTAAATTTTTTGTTGCAAATTCATAAAAAATACTCAGTATTCCTCTAAACATTTTAATGCCATTCAGAACAATGTGTATAAGTGAAAAATATTTTTGGATAATGGTTATAAAACAAAGTATAGAAATAAATTAAGCTCAGAATATGTAATGCGATTGCAGTTAATGCGATTGCAGTTTCTCTAACATAACCTCTTTGTTCTTGACGCACACGATTAATGGCAAATCTTTTCCAACCAAAATCCAAATGAAACGAAAGATAGATGCAAATAAGATAACCTTTAAAAGGACAGAAGTTTTAGTGACGATGCAATTTAGAGAAAGTTCACGTTAGAGAAGATAGAAGTGTGAAAAAAGGCTTACCAAGAATCCGAAAATATAGCATTCAAAAGGTACATACCTGGGTGCCAACTTAGAAATATCTGAAGTGGATTGACGTTGCGTAGAAACCAAGGTAGGAAGATTATATTCTGAATGAATATATTAAATTGAGAGTGGCGGATATTTATAATTATATTGGTAAGTGATCAAGTCCAAATTGTTTAATATGTTGGTGTTTGGTTTTTCTCACTTAATATAAGTTTGTTCGATATATAAGTAATTTCAAGCTATTTACTAAAATATTAAGAATTTTAAAATGTCTCATCATTCAATCCAACACCTCTAACTTACAGCTGAAAAACCCAAGTATGGTCAAAGAAGATCGACCATGTCGCAAGTTTAGGATTACTGTATTTTTAAGCCTCCATTTTGCATGAAAAAAGCTGAATTAGTGTTTCTGAAGTGATTAAAGTCATTATTCGTGTAAAAAATATTCTTTTCATAAAATAATGTATATTAATGTGTATTTGGACATAATTTTAAAAACTTTTTAATTTAAGGAGTTTCAAAATTTTGTTTTTTGCCCCCAATTGTGTATACTTTGTAAAACAGTTTTTAAGCCCAAAATTTCAAAAAAAGTACTTTTTAAATTTTTTTTAAGAAAAAATTTAAAAATTTTGTAGATTTTAAAATGCTACCCCCCCTACAAAGGTTGACTTACATTTATAAAATTTTAAATTTTTACATGTAGTCAAACTATGTATAAAAAAAAGTTGGTATGGGTTTTTGATAACATGATTGGTATTCGTACAATACTTTTTTATGAATGCTTATTGAGAATTCCTTAAAAAAAGTATAAATTCTGACTTCAAATATTTTTAAAAAAATAATTATTGCTTTGATTCAAAAATGCATACCAACTTTTGTTACATGCATTATTAGCAGTAGGTAAAATAAAATTCAAAACATTAGGCGCAATAGAAAAAAAGCCTTAGCATTTTAAATGAAGACAAACTAGTTATTTTATCTTTCTGAGATAAGCAAGTTTAAAATTTTTGATTTTCCATAGTAATGCGAATAAAAATGAACGTAAAAGCTATCATAATTCTGCGTTTTTTTAAAATTTTGAGCTTCAAATTTTGTGAGGTTATGGTATATAAAGAATAATTTAGTCTAAAAATTATATTTGTATTTTTTGACGATTTTTGTTATTTGAATCGTATGTGTCACCCAAGCGTTTTTGCGGTAATTTCATTCTAAAGTAACGTTTTTTAAAAATTTTTTACGTAGATTGGGTACACGTGGGCCCCTCTGCAGATTTTGTAATAAACTTGCCAAAATATGGTGTCAGAAGATTCTGGATGGGATATGTGTATTTTTCGTAATTTTAAAAAATTTTTTGACTATTTCTGATATTTTCATTTCAAGGGGATTTATAGAGTAATTTACGTTCTCTGCACAAGTTTTACGCCTGAATAATGTGATTTTATTGTGCAAAAGTACCCTAACCATTTCAGTACATTTGGCAGTCCCCTTAAGGTAATACACCCCTAAGGGAATAAAATAATTTTAGTGGTAAACCGTTTTGTGATTCAACATTTGATTTAAAGCACAATTTCATATGAATATATGACGTGCATATACTTTTTTTTAAAACATTTATAATTATTATTACTTCAATCTGTGATCACAGTTGGATGGAGTTTTTGTTTAATTAGGAACTATAATAGGGCTTGTCACGCTGCAGCGATCGGAAGGATAGACTATTTTTATACAGTGATCTCGTAAATAATCGTGGCTCCCTCAGATTTCCATTCATAAAGAGCTCAATGACATGAATGAATGATAAGACAGTTGCAGTAGATACCCAACATTTTTATCAGTCTCCAAAAGTATCCAGTTACAAAGACGACCACCAGTTTGTGTCACTATGCAAACGGAGTAAAAAAAAACACAAAATGCTTACTGGAGTCGAGAAGAGAACGCATTTCGTCGTGTTTATAATTAGGACAACGACTTCGCGGTTTTTTGTTATCCGTGAAAGAACGCTTTTGTGCCGCTGCTGCTCTTAATGAGCGACTCAGTTCACTGATTGACTTTCATTCATTACTTTTACTTTCTTAAAAAAAAGGGGGAGGGGGAGACATTGGGGAGAGAAGGAAGAGATTATTGCAGAGTTGGAGATTATTCAAATGACAAGCTCACTAATTGGAAGAGCTAAAAGTCTTGTACACACTGAAAACGCGAAGATCGTTGGAGTTGAATCAGTTCTCAAGGCTAGTCTCGTGGTCAAAGGAGTGTCCGGGGTAATTGTTTTCCTATTTTTGCCTTATTCCTAAATTTATATGGATTCTCTCCCCTCTTATGCATGCATAATATTTGCGTATTTGTCTAATTTTAAACAACAAAGACTGAATAATAAAAGGAGTTATGAAATAAAACTTTCAAAAATTGTGAAAATTTTAAACATTACTGAAAATTAATGCTTTTTTTTCATTTGAATATCATTTTTTTAATTACCGTCGTACAGTAGAGCAGTGCTCCGCAACCTTTTTATCGCTGCGGACCGGTCAACGTTTGATAATTTTACCGCGGCCCCCTGGGAGAGGGACATTGATTGTTTATATTTTAGATTATTTTGATTTATAGCAAAATGTATTTAATTGTATTTAATACATAAAGTATATAAATAATTTAATAAAGAATTTAATTATATTTAATTATGCCTTCAAAATAAAATACAGTTACACCAAAAATAAATAAAGTGATTTAACATTTTAACTTACTAGAACGTTAAATCAATGAGAACCCTGAGCTTGTTTCTTTGCATGAGACGGTTCCATCTAGGGGTAATCGGAGACAATGACACCCGAAGTGTGTTGCTTATGTCCAGTTTATTCCGTTGCTTTGTTTGTTGCGTTACTGTAGAAAACCCCGCTTCACACAGATAGGTCTTTTTGTGGAAACGACATTCACACGTGCATTCGGCAGCTGTGTATTTGAGGGTTAAGCGTGGCCGCCCCCGCAACCCCTTTTTGACTCCCAAGGAATCTGATTCCATCGACCGGAGGATGAAACAAGATAGCTCCAAGAGAGCCGGATCCCCAAGAAAGGCGGATGCTGCTCCTCCCCCCCCTCGAATGGGGTGGAAAGAAGGGAATGCTTTGACCCAGGGGCAGCCGGCGAGAGAAAGTAGAGATGCTCTGCTAACTGAAAGAGAAAATAGTTGCTGTGTTTTTCTTTTCTTTTTTCTTTTTTGCCTTTTAAAACATTAAAAGATTTATGTCACTACCTTCGGGGGCCCCTTTTTTAAAAAAAAATGTAATGAAACACAGATATTTTTAATTTGGTGTATAGAACTAGTAATTTAAATTCAGTTGGAATGAAACGGGTGGCCCGGTACCGGTCCGTGGACCGGGGGTTGCGGAGCACTGCAGTAGAGCACACAGAAATTTTTCAAAGGAAGGGGGTCCTGGTCGAAAATTCACCATTCTTGTATCATGCTCCTTTTGATTTCGTCGATTTTCGGAAAAAAACACAGTAAAAAACTAATTTTTGAATAGATAATTAGCATTAATTAATAAAATTAATAATTAATAACAAATACTTAATTAAATTTTACTTACTTAGAATTATAATCAATCGGGAGAAGAAAATCAAGGTCTTTGGGGAGACCCTTCATTTTAAACTTCGTTTAAGTAACGAGGACGAATCCTGAGCTGAATTTCCTGCCAACGTAAACGTGAGGAATTTGAGACATGACAAACTAATCATCCCCTTTACGTGGTGGATCTTTAGTGTCCCAATGACTCGTCGATGAGGATCGATGTTTCGAACAAGACCCCTTGGCTACCGTGGTCGCAGATGTGTGTGGATAACATATTTCAATAGAAGATAATAACGTTTCTTAAGACATCTTATACATCTCGATGCATTTCTTAATTAGATCTGAACAAAATCTCTACCTCTGACTGTCTTACTATTTCTAGATCTCCCAGCATTCAATTTGAACAGACTTTTTTCTTCTTTGACGAAGAGCCTAAAAGATATAAGAGCATAAAAAGTACCTTGCAATAACTTACTCATACAAAAAATACCTTTATAAAATACCTTATAACTGCATTTCTCTGAGATATTAATTTATTTTATTATTATTAAATTCATTAAATAATATTTAATGATGGACTTCTAAATACATATAATCTAATCTCAATGTACAATTCTATTGTATGGTTCCTCAAAGCCTCTATCGGTAGCCTGGGACTGTATATTAGATAATTTCACAGTTTTAAGGGGGGGTATGCATTTTTAAAACAGCATTTTTCTCTCTGATCTTTGTTAAAAACAAGACGAGAAAAAAAACTTTTTTTAACTTAACTCAGTGGCGCGACAGCCCATGAGGGCCAAGGCCTACTGTGCCCAACTCAGTATACGTGACCTTGGGCCCTGAGGTGCATGAGCAATTGTTCCGGTCAGGTGGTCAGTCTGACGCGAAACCCCCAGTATTAAGTTCCCAAGCAAGCTTGATACTCTTTATCGACACACTAAAGGGATCAAAGGCTGAGTTTATCTTGCCCAGCCGAGGATTTGAACATCGGACCTGTGATGTAGAAGCGCGATGCACTAACCGCTCAGCCACTGGGCTTCTAACTTTTTTTAGCACAAATTAATCAAGCCCGAATTCTAAAAAAAAAATTATACTTCATTTATGGGCTTTTTAGCCGATGGGTCATGGTCACAACATTGAAGAGTCACAGGTTCGAAACCTAGCACCTTTGAGGATCTGCCGTGTAGAGGGACCTATGCACTTTAAATCTGTCGTGACTCAAAATCTTCCCTTTGTCGTGGTGTGGTAGTTTGGTAAATCCTCATCACTTGACCATGGTTTAAAATAACGAGGTCCGTCGTGTGGCCTTATAGCAGTGGTCTTCAAACTGTGTTCCACGGAGCCCTGGGGTACCGGGCATTCCCAGGGTCAGAATAAAAAATCGGAAAGAAAATTATGCATGTATATGCAAAATAAAATCTTCTTCTGTAGGAAGCTTGAATAACTACGAGTATCTAAGACTGCTCCTTGTCATAAAGAGGAAAATTTTATTTGTACATAATATATGTATAACTATGTATTTTGTGTAATACCATTTATAAACTTTTAATATAGTACAAATAAAAGAATAATAAAACGCGCGCGTTAGTTTTTTTTATATATACTACCTACTGGATTGGAATAGTCTGTTGTTTACTGTCCCAAAGGCTAGAGAAATAATTTTTTACTCATTAGTACAATGTACTAAATAGTTTCTTATTGGGAAATACACTTTTTTTTCATTCGTTTAAAAAATCATCTGTAATATATCAAAGGAAAGGGAACAAATCTCCCTATTAACAGATTTGACGTTAAAATCTAAGCAAGAATAGTCCTTAAATTTTAGGCTGAAATTAATGCAAATTCTCACACATCTCAACTTGTGTGGGTACAAAAATAAAAACAAATTACGCGCAGAATGCGACTGCAGATCATTTCAATTGACCTAGATTTCGACCGTTTGTGTAAAAAAAATGCACAAGTACATATCCCATTTACTAAATATAATACATTCTTGGAACACACCAATTAATATTATTTATGTGTTAATTACATTTAGTAACAAATACTTTATTTTTGAAGTGATAACTTCTATTGGCGCGTTTTGCTAGAGAGTAAACCTGACTGAACGTCATTTGTTCGGTTTTTGCGGACATCAACCCCTAAAAAAGGAAAAAGAGGGGCGTTTCCCCGCCACTTAAAACGACCCTTTGTTCCCCCACCAACAGGCAGTAAAAGTAAAGTTCCTAGCTTTGATCTAAGAACCCCCCGCGTCACTTCTTTTTACTAAAATGAATGTGTGATTAATTCTAATCCTAGTTGAAGCATGAAAATGAAAAGTAATATTTCTTACACTAGACTTTCACATAAAATGTAGAAAAAGGACAAATTTTTATAGAACTAAGTAAATAGTATTATTATCATTAGGAATATTGCAGTGATCTTAAGAATATAAGTCTATTTTTGTAAGCGAATCGGAATAGCAATGGACAAATAGTTCTGTTAATCACATTACTAAAATATACTTTGATTCTAAAAAGAAAATTAAAAAATTTAAAATAACAAAACTAAGTATACAGGTATTAAGAAAAAGTTAAATTAAATAATTTAAATACAAGAAAACAAAATATAATTAAGAAGACTTTCCTTGCAGGAGCACCGGATATATTTGTACAAAACTGCCATACAATGACAAAAGACCTAGTATAAGCTAGAGATTATGTGATATAAATCTTCTGATTAAATCCCTTTTTAAAGGTTTTGACCTAGATTCCTCTCTTCCCAATCAACTTACCTGTCTTACTATCCCTTTGCTTAAATTAATTTATGGATAGAATTGAATATTATTAAACTACAACCAAAATTCACAAAACCGGATCGGGTCTTCTGAACAAATTACCTATGATTCTAAGTAGGAATTTTAAAGCAGATTTTTCAAAACACAAATCAAAACCTTTAGTTGATTTTTTAAAATCAAAATTCAATTTAATTATGTCAAATGATCCAAATGAAGCACGAGGATGTAAGGAACAACGCTTGCCTGAGTTTTTTTTATAGATATTTAAATAAAATTTTGAATCTAAAGTATTTATAACCTATTTCAGTTACCATAAACCTATTGTTTCCTGCTTAGAATACAATTAATTCCCAAGTATGATTGTATATTTAGCACAAAAATATTATTTTATGAGTACAGACATATGAATAAATAATTTTATAGGACAATACTAATATCCTCTTGTTTTTTATTCACCTAACTATAATCCCTGAAATAAAATTACAAAACTTGAAGTTATCACTTCTATCGTGGGGTCATAAGCACACACACTGTCTATAACGTCTAGCTTAAATATTATTTTAAGATATGTTGTTTTAGTGTGAGTATGTGGGGTTCCCCGAAAGCACTTTTTATCATTCTAAGGGTTCCGTGAGACATAAAAGACCAATGCCTTATAGTTAATCAACACTAACTTGAGCCTCGACGTGCATCAGCTGTTTGACACAGCACGTGCCAAGATTCGAACTCGAGATACAATGGCTAGATCGATCTCTTTGGGTAGAAAGAGAAAGCCAGATGCATTAAGAACAAATAAATATGCGCTACCTAAAAATGTATCGATTTTTATTACAGCACACCTTTAAAATTTAAGGAATTATCTTTATAAAAAAGTTTATTTTTTATTTTTAATGTTAAAGTTTTATAAATTATTATTATGTATATACAAATAACAGGAGTTGAAACTTTGAGCCTGTTTTGTACAGGTTAAAAAATACGAGATTGATTCAGGCAGTCATAAATATTATGTAAAATAAAGCGTTTTGAAGTGAAAGAAGCCATTTAAGAACCCATTTTGAATGCGAAAATATTATCTATTTAGATTCCATTCTTTTGGATTATACTAAGACAACGTTAGTAGTTTAAAATAGAAACGATTCAATATTGTATTACATTTTTTATACTATACTTTATTTTATTCTGTTATCTTTTTGAAATATTTTCTATACAATATATTACTAGAAATCGTACCTTGTTACCTCCTGTCAAAAGATCTACAATACAAGAAAGATTCAGAACTAACTAAAGAACATTTCACGCGTCTTAACACAGGACATAAATCAATATAGCACAGGCCATCTGTCCAAAGACAAAGTTTCCTTTTCTGATTTTTTTCCCAACAATTCTTCACAAAAGGAAGCATCCCCTGGTAAGTACAGATTTTTTTTCATAGCTGAGAAGACACAGGAAGCCATCTTACTCTTCTAATCGGCGGCAGCTGTCAGAAATTGTCGCACTCTCCCCCCGCGGGATGTGTAGGAGTGGGGAACAGATGCGTGAAACGGCAGCTGCCCTCAGGTGAGAGCTTCCGAAAGCCATTTTTTACGTGCCAAATGCTCCGCTAGGTGGAGATTGGCTCGAATATCAGCTACAAATAGCATTGATTGATTGATTAATTTTTTTATGTGTAACATCTTTCCTCTAGGTTGCTGGTTTTTGTGGGAGTGATTTCGTGAAAAGGGACGGATGTGTGTAACAGGAAGTGACTTAAGCGTGCGCTATTTGATTTGACCAATGTGAGCGCATCGGGGTACAGCTCTAGTAGCCATCAAGCATTCGAGCGCTTAACTCTAAATTCACAATCGGTCTGTAAAATCTAACCCTTAATTGCAAGAATCTCTATATTAGAGCAGAGAAAATAAATTGCTTATCTGCACTCTAATCCTAAGACCAGTATGAGGCGCCAATCTGGGCACATGCAGCTAAAATTCATATTAATCAAATTCAAGTTTCTCAAAGCATCATTCTCCTACAAATATTAAAAGCTCGATGGTTCATGAGGAATAAGGACCTCAGATCCGCGAGCAAAATGATATCTATCCAGGCAATTTATCAAAAAATTATCAACTAACTTCTTTCAAAAAACTGATAACTCTAACAATCCTTCGATCTTGGTTATTAAAAAATATATCCCTGATCCTAATTTTAACGGACCCAATAATATTCTTTCGGATCCTCTCTTCAATTAAAATTCTTAATTAAATTCATTTCACTCTTCTCACCCAACTTAAAAGTTTACTTTAACTCTCTTCCCGAGCCTTCGTAGCCTAATGGTTGTAGTAGCTGACTTGAAATGAATCGCCCCAGGTTCGATTCCTAGGAACTCGCTATTTTCAAATTTACTTTAACTCACTTTCATTTTCCCTGGAAAATTATTTATCCAGATCAAATTTAAATTTACACGTTCTTCCCTATTTTTTCAAAATGTATTTTACTTCTTATTAGCTTTTAAAAAAGCTGTTTTTTTTTATTTCAAATCATTCAATGTTTCTCTCATTTCTACAACGACTGAGTTCTAAGCTGCATTCCCATTGGTCAGGCCTCACCTCACCCACCCACTGATCGAAATTTGTTTTCATTTTCAGTGCTTGCACCGTTTTTGAAGATATTTTTTTAGAACTTAAAGCATTTTTGTGGTTTTAAATTTTAATTTTTTACTCTCATATAAGTATAATTTACTTTTTAAGTATTTTTTTTTATTAACAAAGGGGAAGAGTGAATTCGTCACAGTCACTCAAAACCCTAAAGATAAGAGGTTATAGCTCGGAAGAACTAGATACTTTGGTCATCCACCCAATGATACTCTAAATCCATTTCGCACATACCAGCAAGTCTTAGACTTCAACCCAGGATAAACTTGCGATCCTTACGCTCAATTGTGAAAGGACTCACCAAACAGATGTCGAGGACGTTATTTCATAAAAATGTTCGTTACTCATGTTGTCAGAGACGTGGTTAGATAATGACGAACGTGTTTCGATACCTAACTTCGATTGCTGTGTACAGTTTAAACGACCGGGTCGCAGAGCAGCTGGTGTTGCGATCTATCGCAAACAGAAAAACTCACATGTTGTGACTCCTCATATGAACATTACTTATCGTTAAACAAGCGGACTGGTTATTGTTAGTAACGATATTGGGGGACATATGTGCCGCAGAATGCTTATTTGAAAACGGACAAACAGTGATTTCGGTGGTCGCATACATTTCTTGAAATCAAACGGTACAAAAAATTAAATATTTTCTGCATTTTGTACTTTTACCATATGCCGAAGATGGTTCTGCTCTTTTAAAGAAAACTATCACTCGCTTCCCATGATTTTGAGGGGTGATTTTAAATTTAATTTCAGTTTGCTAAAATCTGAGCCGCTCATAGCTTTTTTGAATGATGAATTCAAGCCCGAAATGAACACAAATCAAAATGTTTCGACAAGTAACAGTGGTAATGTTATTGACGCTGTTTTTCGACGGTTTTCAAATACTTTGAAATCACAAGTACATGTGTCATATTTTAGTTATCATATGTCTATTGTCTTCTCTCTTCCCCAAATTGATCAAGAATAATTATTTTTGACAAAAAATTGCATTACTCCTTGTGTTAATTAGATAAAATTTTCATTAAAGATATAATTATTCGATAGAAAATTATTTCCAATCCTACCCAATTCATTTTTTTTCAGGATATAAGTTACTATTGCGTATTTACTAAGATAACATGTCAGATGTGACACATCATATACGAATACTGTAAGGCTCGTTTCTTTTTTTTTCTTTCGAAAATCCACTCACTTGTGAATACCGAAGGTCAATGTGAGTTTTCTAATGTTAATGAAACGGCAGGAAAGCTTGTGACATCTCTCGCGTTCTTCTTCTAACATAACTCCTACGTTCTTTGACGGCCACGATTAATGGCAAAACTTTTCCAACCCAATACCAAGAAGAGAAACAAAGCAACAATGCAAATAAGATATACTTTAAAAGGATAGAAAGTTTGGTGAGAGGGAATATTTATAAGGAAGAGTAATTGTACATGAGTACATCTATCTATCTACAAGTAGCAGAATAGATGAGTCTTCAACCAAGGTAGGAAGGTTACTTTCTAAACGATAATATAAGATAGAAAGCGAGATTAGGTAGATAATCAATTATATTTAGGATAAGTGATCTAGTTGTGCGTTCTGACTTAAATATTCGGCTTACTTTGTGGTTTATTCTCACTTAAAGAAAGTTGTTCATTAGATATAAGTAATTTAAGTTATTCTTAATAAAAGTTGTATTAAGAATTATAAAATGTCTCATCCTTTAGATAATCCCACACCTCTAGCTTACGCGGATCCACCACGTCATAGCTATCGACAGATTTGTTGTCTTTGGTTATGTCCTGTGTTTGGTGAAGCCTAATTTGCGCTTTGTTTGAATGTTCCCGTCCTACTCTTTTGTCAATATGTGTAGTTATTTGTTTCTTTTAAAAATCTTATATGTATTTCTTTTTTCTTCCTTTGTTTCGATATGGAATATTTCATTATTACAATTTTAAGAATAAAATTTTGGTGTTACCAAAGAGGTAACACGGTACTGGAAAATCTACCGTATTTACTCGAATCTAAACCGCCCTTTTTTTCCAGTGTCAATGCTACTAAAAATTAGGTGTGGCTTAGAATTGAAGGAAAAAATGTGTTGGATGAGGTATTTAAGGCAATTACAAGTGCATTTATGTATTTAAAATTTAGAAACTGATAAATTAATTAAGTATTCACTTATTGGTTCTCCTTTTAAATTTGTTTCAATTTTGTAAAATTGGATATCGCGCGATATATCGTTTTTTCCCAAAATCTTGTTGAGAATTTAGGGGACGGCTAAGAATCGATGGCGGCTTAGATTCGAATAAATGCGATTATATTCTGACCCTATAGTTTCTGGTTAGTTAATTTTTTTTTACAAAATTACAAGAAAAAGATTTTAAAAGCTTGTTATGCAAAAAAATTTTTCTAAAGAATCAAATTTGACGCGAAATTATACAGATTGCGCAATTCTATTTTTAGCACATTTAGACAAGAACACACACACAAGAATCATTCTAAGCTTTCGTTAAATCAAGAGATCCCTTTTTTGTTTATTTCTCGATGCCCCGACCCCCAAAAATTTATTCTCAAAATAGAAATGAATTTAAATAAAATTGCATATTTTTATCCACAATCTGGCAAGGAATTGTCATTCACGTTTCAGAAAGCAACAAAAGAAGTTCCACGAAGTAACTTTTTTCGCAAATTCTAATTTTAAATGCCCACGACTTTTTATCCGGGGAAGTTTTTTTAATGAAATGGTTATCAAAGCACTATTCCCTTTTTTGAAATGTTGAGTTGTTGATAGGAATGTCGCTTCTTTTACTAAAGGAAAGCCAGTATGATGTGTTCTGAACTTGTATCGCGCCCTGCTGGGATTTTGAGAACCAATTAAATTTTTAAGTATTGCCCTCTTGCGGGATGAGCCCTCATGGGCTGTTATGCCACTGAGTTTGAGTTTATTATATAATGTATTATTTGAAATAAACTTACGTTTCTATAAATATTGTTTTTTTTGCAACCCGTCTAAAATTAAACCTTTATTTGTTTGGCCCAAGTTAGCCTTTGTCACCTTTGGTAACGAGTGTTCATCTTGATTTTTAGTCACAACTTGACTATCAGTCTGGGAGGGAGGGGGTCAGGGTCGCGAATTCTTCTACTGCTGTCGGTGAGTGCTGACAACGAGTTGAAGTTCTGTGGATGGGCGATCCACTCGTCCTCATCACTTGATCTTGGTTCAAAATAACGAGGTTCGTTGTCAACGTTGCATCGTAGTGCGATATTTATTAGTAATCAAAAATAATGTCAGTTGGATTTAAACTACGACCTATTTTTTCTACACTACGAATCCAATGGCACGCCCATGCATTGACTGAATAATTTCTTTTGGGAAGGAAGGGTCGCTGTTTACAAACATTACATCGAATCAAAAAACGATCTGAAATGATTCGCGCAGGGAATTTCTTAATGTTGCACATTCTGCGAAAGGACTTGTAATCAAAATCAACTGAGAAAACTTTAACCGCGGGTGTTGCCATCCTGCTGTTAGCTCGTCCTGGGGTGCAAGGAGTCGGTCCACTTCTGCAAAGAGTCATCAAAAAACCAACGGTTTCGACTCGCAGGGTGTGATGTCTCATCATTTATACAAAGCGTTCTTAGTGACTCAGTTTCAAATTTTGGAATCTGTGTATAATAATTGCGAGATCGAATGCCGTAAATGGTATTTGAAATCTTCCATTTCCTTTCTTCTGTGATGAAGGTACTTATATAGTGTGGATCAAAGGTTGCATAAACTTACCTCATGGGTCTTTACATTCAATGAATTTATGATAAGACTCCATTAACTCTGAAAAACACACGAGGGAGGGGGTCCTTATAAATACATAAAATGAATCCCTACGAAATGGTATTGCTCAAAAAGTAACTTATGTTCGTTTCTAAGGCTAGTAAACACTGAAAATTGGAGTAGCTCTAGAACAGGGGTGTCCAATCCAAATGACCTTACGGGCCACTTCGGAAAAATATTATAAGCTCGCGAGCCGCACATAAAATATATACATTAATATGAGATTTGGAAACAAAAAACATTTATATTGGAGTGAAAATTTAAAATAAAATGAATTATTATTATTGTTTTCATTATTTTTCATGTATACAGACGACATAGATAATATAATAATGTTTATATAATATAATAATAAAATGATCAAATAATATTTAAAATATTACAGTTGCCATTTTCTTGAAAATTACGGAGTTCCTTTTGAATTGATCTTTCGTTACTCATTGTTGAGAATTGATTTTGCTGTCATTCGCAAACGATTAAATATACATTGCCCTTTATCTTAACCGTCCTGAATATTTTTTTCTTAAACTTTAAAAAACATCTCTGATTGCCTCTTGCTTTTTGGGCACTTCAAACAGAAAAGGAGGAGGAGAAATGAAAGTCGTACGCACAGAAAACCATGTACCATCCATAGTAAAGGATATGCATAACGCAATTGGGAATTTATTAAAAAAGTAATTTATTACAGTAAAATCAAATGTAACTGTTTGATAAAATATAAATCTATTTTAATCTAAAGGACGTTTCTATTATCAAAAAGGGTTTATTTTAAAACAAGAACATGTAACAGGCAAATACATTGTAGATTTTTTTATATATACATATATAAACTTCCCCTTAAATAAATTTCAAAATGAAAAAAACTTTAAGAACCTGATATTTAAAATTTTTTAAAAAGAGTCGACGGGCAGCAACTTATGTACTTGTGGGCCGCGTGTTGGACACCGCTGCTCTAGAATATCATACAATCTATAGATTTTTCAAAGCAATCGAGATTGACACGTGATGGGATCCACCGACATGACTTGAACCAAAGTTTCGGCCGAGGAATAGAGTTAGTGACGAAGTTAGAAGCCCTAACCATTGGGATAGTTGCATCCCCCAAATAATAATATACAAAATAATAATGCAATGTGAGCAGGTAATCGTGGTTGGCTTTATTTTAACCGATTCATGGGTCAGAGTCCTGGTGACGCCAAACAACTATGGTGTAAAGGAGTGGATGCAAGTGAAAAACCTTGCGTAAACGTGGTGGGGAAATTTGAAGAGTGGGAAGACACTTTAGGTGTCATCATCGTCATTATACCAAGCTTCAAAATGTTCATCGCCAATAACACTGGAGTATACCTTTGACATTCTTAAATAATAAAAAAAAATTCCAGCAGACTTCTGTTGCTTTGTTTAGTAAAGTCATATGAAATATTCCACTTTTAAAGAATAAGCAAATATTTACATCACGTCCATTCATTTGGAGATTTATTCGGTTTTAAGTTAGTTAATACTCCAGAATTTATTTTATTTTTTATTTTTATTAAAATAAATTTTTTTGTGTTAAAATGATTGCTCATTTGTTTTCGAGCCTAGTTTTCAGAGTATCTCTGTGGAAACGGTTGTTAAGAGGAAACGAAAAACTTCTCACGAACAGCGTTATTTCCAAGAATTATGACACATAAAATAATCAGCTATAGGATAATTCCATTAAAGTTTCATAACATAAAACACGTCTTAAAAACAAAAACACAAGAGAAATAATTTTTCTGCCGTACACACACACAAAATTTTTTTTTAAAAAAAAGTGCTCTTGCAATTCAATTGAGTATGACTGGAAATGAGTTTTTATTACTGTAACTATTTCTTTTTTTAATTACTGTCATTCAATGTTGGAAAGGCTTCTAATGAAGAGCTTGATACAAATATTGGGAAGGCGGTAGGTTATGGTCATGGTCGTGATTCGAGTCCTGGTGCCTCTTAAGACTCGCTTCAGTGACGTCACTTGACTGAACTTCAAAATGACCAATAGCTCTCCTGCTGCTTTTCGGTGAACCCATCTACAAATATTTTTAACGAAGTAAGATTTTTTAGAAAACGGGGTTTTGAAAACTTATGATCGTCACATTCTGAGCTAAATGATAAGTGAATAATGTCTGCCGCTTAATTTTGGTTATTAACCTTCTCTTGTCTTAATCTTCTCTTGTTGTTAATACTCTAGAATTCTTCCTTATCGTTCCATCCATTTGCAGAAACTGCACTCTCTGAATCCTCATTTGTTGAAAAATTTAGCTATGATTCAAACTAAACAGAAAAGACTTAATGGATTCCAAGCAACATTTTGAATACAAGAACAAGTAAATAACATAAGATGAGTTATGAGAACATCATCACAGAAAACGTCTTTTTAGACATCAGGCTCGCTTTCCAAATATTTTTTTACATTCGAACATTTTCATTGCACTAACAATGCATATTTTTGCAAACGATAAAAAGCTTTTTTAAAATCGTTTCAGGGAAAAAGTTTGCAACTATTTGCAGCGCGTTGTTACTATCATTATCAAATGCGAATTTTCTATTTTAGTAACCTTTTTTGGCACCCAAAATCAATTGGATAGGGAATACTTCGAAGGAGTGCAACAGAAGGAAGATGATTCAGGTTATCTATTTTCTTTATTATTATTCGTCGACACATGATCTCTACAGATGTACTCTTGCGATGCTTAACTTATACAACAAATGAGTTCATTGCTTCGTTAATTTATGTTCATTACTGTGAAAGCAGGCATACTAGTTTCCCATCTTATTAGTTTTATACAGCGTATTTTTCAGAATTGATTTATTTCACGGATATATTTAAGCAGAAAATTAATTTTCGTTGTATTAAAAAAATATAATTCATTTCTGTTTTTAACTTAGTAAATAAAATAATCTGATGCAAGGCAATCACAAATAATGCTAAGACGTTGCGTTATTTTCGAAATGCATATTTACAATATAAAGCTTCTAGTCATCTTATGTGGCCACAACCTGCATTGGGAAAGACTCATTGTCCTCCATGGGATTTTTTAAAAATATGGCTCCTTTTCTAATAACGAGATATTTCGGTAGTGTTGGGGGACACATTATGTTCCATGCACAAACATGAACGCTTATTTAAATTTTCTATCGATAGTTTATGTGCAAAATATTAGTCTTAAAATTAATCTTTTCTTCCTGTGCAAAGTTTGGTTTGGTTGAGTACAGAAGTGTTCCAATTTAGGGTAAGTTAAGAAATGGCTTTTACAGCCATTTTTAAAAAAGCAGTTTTCAAGTGACCACTTAAGGGTCAACAATTGCTTAGTTGGCAGGTGAAGGGAACGAACTCGTGATCGGCGTGACATGAGTTTGACACGCAGAAGGAAGAAGGGGCTCTGCGGAGGCTCATGTGTCCTTCCGTTGGTGTGGTGTGGAAGTTAGAGGATGTTTTAAAATGCAAAGCCCTCGAGTAACTGAATAGTGAGTCGATAGTCCTTTAGCGGGAAATGGCTAATAGGTCTAGCCACATATTAAAATTTTTTTCTCCAAGTGGGTGAAGGATATTTAGTCTATCCACATGAGTTAAGTGAAGCTAAAACGCATAAAAATCAATACAGATGGCAGGACGATACCTTTTTTTGCATTTCATGTCCTCTGATGGCTAGTTAAATTGTATTTTGATTCCTATAAATAAACTTTCTGATATTTGAAAAAAATTTCGACATGTCTTAAATATTCTTTTCTCTCATCTGAATGAGTTAAGCTAATTTGCAACTAAAAAAAAGTTTTTATTAAGGTTTTTGGAAAGCTTTTATATATGGATAGAGACTCTATCTACTGCCCGCATAGAACAGAAAAATGACCTAGAAATTTTCGCTTTTTTCCACTCGAGAGAGAACACTTAGAATCATGTGAGAATGTTCGGGATCGGAAATATAAACAAACTTTGTTTACAATATGTGGTACAAGATTATAGAATTCGAAAATCTTTCATTGCAACTTTTCTGCTCGGAGAAAACTTTTGCATATTATTAAGTTCCACAGTAAGTAGTTCATCAAATTTGTGAAATAACTAATTTAAATTCTCAAAAATGTTACTTTATTTCTAACTTTTTATACTAAAATTAAATAAAATACAAAATGTGGATATATACAAATTGCAATGTATATATATGTATATATTCAATTAGAATGTATTCTATATACGTTCTAAGTAAGTATTCTATGTTGTACAATTATTCTATTATTATTTAATTAAACTTATACTTAGAATTTAGTTGTTATTGAAATAGTTATTACAAAAATGTTAATTTTTCACAAAAAGTTTATTGTAATATGATTCATGATTTCTGTCCTGAAAAGTAAGTTGAATGTCTTAAGTCTATAATGTCTAGCCCCACCACCCAGAAAAAAACCCCTTGATCAGTAATTTTTTTTGTGACTAAATAATGTTTATAGAGGATGAGAACATTACATTTATCAAGTACTTTATCACAGAAAAGTGTATTTTAGCTTTGTGCCCGTTAAAGGGTTAATATTCACTCGCTCACTCGACTTGAACGATGGTTTGAGCAATGGTGATGTGAGAAAACTATTATTTATTTCTTCTTACACTCTTTCCTCTCCCCTTTCAACTGGTTGCGTGGCTACAGCGGACGTGGTTAGAGTGGACACATAACATTTCGTGGTCTGAGCGGACACTTTGAAACTCATCGTGGTTAGATACATTTGGTCGTGGTATCATCTCGTGGTGGATACATTTTCTCCCCATCTTAGAACAGATTCAATTATCAAATTACAAGGATATAAATACATTTTTACCAATCAAATTTAATTATTTGTATTAAATTGTGAAGATATTAAGTGCGAATACATTTTAAACACAGCGAAATATTTCTCTGAAATTTTTTATTTTTGTTAAAAACAAAAATAAAAAATTTCAGAGAAATATTTAAAAATTAATAGTAAGTAACAATATAATGAAGGGTATGAACGAATTTCAGGAATTTTCTGGAAAACTGTATTTTAGAGACAAATGCATATTAGAACAGGTGCAATTGCCATAAAATTAATTAGTTTCATTTATGTAAGTAAAAATAAATACTAGAAGTAAAATACAAGATACAAGTAAATAAGAGAAAAATAAATAAAAGTAACCTTTATTATAAAGGCATAAATATCTTTTACAATTGGAATAAAAAGGAAAAAATCATATCTAAAATTGGATGAAAGAATTGAAAACATCCTAAAAGAATTCGAAATATCAATCAATTTAGAAAAAATGTCTAAATTCTTTAAATTTTGTAACTTAAGTTGGACTAAATCTAATGGTAAATGACATGCTTTTTGATGGGGCTTTTCTTACTAATCCTCTTGGGGAATCTTTGGAGCCAGAATGGCATTATTTCAATCCAATCCTCTCAAGAAGAAACCGCGATATGCTGGAGCTTTAGCATTCGTGTGTTAGTAGAATATAGGAGAAGAATAAGGGATAGTAGTAGAATGAAAGAATTATAGTAGATGAATAGTAGCAGAATATAATAGAAGAAGGAGACAGAAAGCCAGATGCTGATCGCCGTGAGATATTGTTAAGCCATTAAATATAGAACGGAATTTAACGTGTTAAGGAATCTAAGGCAGATAAAGATAGTGATTAGAATTCCAGGTGCTATTTATTTTTAATTGATAATTACGCGGTATCACTCCTGATTACATCCCTATAAGTAAGACTTGTGTTGATCAATATATTTAGACAATAATAAATTTGATTTGTTATGGAGAATTGGAGTGATCAATCATTTATTCCTACGAATCTAGGTCGCGTGGATGAAGAGATGGTACCCCCGGGTCGTGGGGTATCACAACTTGTATTTATTTTTCTCTTTTATTTACTTGTATCTGTTTTATATATTTTACTCTCTCTCTCTCTCTCTTTTCTAGTATTTATCTTTTCTTTCATTAATGAAACTAATTAATTTTGTGAATTCAATCTATTCTAATATTTATTTGACTCTAAAATACAAAATCCCTGGAATTTATTAATATCCTTCATTATACAATTGCTACTATAATTTTTTAAATATTTCTCAGAAAGTTTTTATTTTTTATTACATTTCACTATGTTTAAAAAGCCTTCACACTCTAATATCTTAACAATTTAATATAAATAATTAAATTTGATTGGTAAAAATTATTTATTCTTGTAATTTGATAATTGACCGAAATCTTAAAAAAATTAAATTGAGTGGTGGGCGGAGAACCAAAAAAAAGGCCAGCCGGTTATACTTTTAGATTTTTTGGGGGGTTTGGGTAGGGAAAATGTTTTCGGAGAAATACTCTTCTCCCCACCCCAAAAAAGGGTTTTGTTGCAACTTGGAATTCTAGAGACGCCACACACATACATAGCACTGGAAGTGTCTGCACTTAATAATTTCACCTCAATTCTTCTATATCCGAAATCCCCTCTTGTTTTTCCCACTTTTCTGTGAGAAGAAAAGAGGTCAAAAACCCGACTTTTAATTAATTTTTTTATTTTTCCTTTTTCAAATTTTTTCAAAACACAGAATTTCAACATCGTTGAAATACGGGGCCCCCTGTTTGGGTTATCACCTTCCCAAAATCCCCCTCTGCCAAACCCTTTTTATCGGAATCAGATCAACCTTTCACTTTTCTGACTTCGACTCATTTTTATCCAGCCAGGCTCAACGACCATCCGATAAGAAAATATCCTGTTTCCCGGACAGCACGGGTTCCGTCCTCGTCTCTACGTCTCACCAACCCTCAGAGCGTTGAGTTTTTTAAAGGAAGGAAATAACAAAGATGAATGCTCGGGTGGGTCCCTTGATATTCAAAAGCTCGATGGAGTTGGCACACGGGCCTACCCTTTTAAAAAATTTTCCTATAAAATTCCGCCCTCTATCCATTAATTTCTTTTTATAGATCCTTCCTGTTAAAATAAATCGCACGTTCTCAAATTAAAAAGTTTGGGGGGTGGCCCCCGGGTCAAACCCTTTTTTTTTATGTAAAAAAGATATCATCAATCTACTAATACCCAAAATTTTTCCCGTATGGGTGACACAACCATACCAGAGAACGAAAACCCCAAAACACTTGTCGAAAACATAAAAAACACTTGGCTCACCTGGGGATTGGTTCTCCGTGTGGAAAAGGTAAATATTCAAAGACGGAAAGGGTTTTTAATTTTTTTTTTGAATTACTTGAATGCGTTTGGTGGAAAATGGGGCTCCCCAAATTTGGGGACCTCGTGATCACTGGGCGCAAACTTGCTTGTAAAGTATAACTTTTTTTTCGGGGGGAGGAGGTTCTTCCAATGGGAGATAGCAACCAATTCACCCCCGAATTTGTCAGCAAGATAATCGTGTTTCTTGTTGTTAAACTTTTTCCATGTGTAAACCCGGTAACGAACGACCGAGACCCACTGAATGTTGTCATCAAAAGTGTGAGTTCGCAATGGGGTCAAGACACCCCATTTTCTGAAAACGATAGCTTGTGATTTTTCAACATTAATAGCTATTCTCCAATCGAAACCAACTCAAGAATTGAGGTAATTTGATGGGTTTAATAGAGTATTGGTGGACACCCTGGGTCAATGCTGCTGAGTCATCTGCGAATAAGCAAATGCTGACGTTGGAGTGATCTGGAAAGTCATGTAAATATGTTGTGCCGCGCGGACTGAGTGACCGAACCCTGCGGCGTTCCACCTCTTGACAAAAAGCCCGTTTCAGAAAAGTGTTATTTTACATCGACCCGAAAGGATCTGTTGTGTAAATAATTGTATATACCTTTTAAATTAAGTAATCAGAATTTGAGTTTGATCATTTTGTAAGTGAGGCCATCATGTCCACATCTTGTCGAATGCCCTTTGACATCTAAAAAGACACCACAACAGTGTATAATTTGCTAGCGAAGCCTCATTTAATATATTAGTGACACGTATGTTGGTGTAGCGTAGACGTGGCCCTCCCGAACCCGCATTGTTCCGGGAATGCAATCGCGGCTTTTGCAGTGCGATTTTTATCTTTTTTAAAAATAATTCTTTTCAAAACCTTTAGCAGTGCACTTAATAAGCTAATTGGTCTGTGCTTCTCCTTGTGTGTGAAATTGTGTTTTTGCCCTACCTTGGGCAGCATGACTACGTTTGGTTATTTCCACTGTGTAGGAAAGTGACACCAATGAGGCATCTATTGAAAAATTTTCGTTAGGTGTGTGATAGCGTTAATAGGAAGGTATTTAAGTGCAATATTTGAATTTTATCAGGGGCCGGGGCTTCTTCCTATTTGGTACTTCTTAATGATGCCTCGAATTTCTAGGGGAGAAGTGAGGGGAGGAGTAAGTGTATTGAAGTTGTCAAAATAGTGATTCACTGATTGGTTACTCACATTTCCAAATCTACTTATACCCCCTCTGCCGAACTCTTGTATCGACCAATCAGATCAAACCCTTTCACTTTTCTGACTTCGACTCACGTTTCCTACAAAGGATCCCACCCCCTGAAATTACCCTTCAAAATCAAAAAATCCCCTGGTCTCCGTACACCAAGTATCTTGGTGTATATCTTGATAAAACTCTCACTTTCAGACAAACACATTGCCACAAATAAGAACCAAATTTAAAAATGCAACGCATAATTATTTTCCCTTTATCTGTCGAAAGTCTAAAATTAAGTAGACGTAACAAACTGCTTATCTACACTCTGATCCTAAAACCTCCTAACTTATGCCTCCCCGGTCTGGGGACACGCAGCAAGAACCAACATTAATTTACTTGAAAGTTCCCAAAATGTTATTATCAGGCAAATTTAAATGCTCATTGGTACATGAGAAATGTTGACCTTAGGGTCAAAGTATGTAAAAATCCCTACTATTAGACAAACGATCTCGCAAACTTTCCACTAAATTTTTAATGATATAGGATGGGCATAACAACCCATCAATTCAAAAATATTCCAAATTATCTCTCACTTTTCCGTCAGAAGGCCAAGAGATGTCTTGGTCAACCCAGACTTTTGGATTAATTTTCCCCCCTTTTTCACTCCTCATTACCTGGGTGTTCCAACTCTGTTGTATCGCAAAAGCCTCTGATTGGCTACCCATTTTCTCTATAACTATTATACCCTATATTAGCCGAACCCTTGGCTCACAATAGAACGCCCTCTCATCGTAATGATTTTTTCCCCGAACTTCATTTTTCTCCATTACTTTTCTGATCCTGGTGTAAGTCTTGTTGCGCCCTGATTGACGGCCTTGCTCCGCCCACAATTTCAGTACTATTTTCATTTTTCTAGCTCTTAAAAGAGCTTTTGTTTTATACTCCCATTACACTTTAAATTTACTTCTATCATAATTAAAATGGGTACGGGTAATTTTTCACAGTCATCTTCATTCCAGGATAGAGGTTAGAGTCCGGAAGGACTATGTACTCCGAATCGTACCCCAACGATCACGTTTCCTATCAACTTTTCCCGCGCTCAAGATCTACAGTTTTTGCTGCAACCGGATTGGCTAGGCTAACTCCGCCCACTTTTTTAATTCATTTTCAATGTTTTTTCTTTGTTTTTAAAGCTCCTTTTATAATTTAATTTATGTTCTTACATCCAAGATAATTAGATATTTACACTGGTTACTGTTATTAGGACAATTGAGTTCCTTTTCCGAGAATTATTTTAGGGATATTTCCGTTTTTTCGGAGTTGCGGTGACACGTGGGATGTGTTAGGACTAGCGCCAACACTTGGATATTGGATTTGTGAACGTTCGCGTTCACTTATCCTAATCTTTATTTTCATTACGTTTGGATTACCATGGAGGCGACCGATTCCAGGTCAGATGTAGCGTCGACAAAAGTAGGTGATTTGTTCGCTTCTAATCCTTTTTGTTTCTATGCAGTAAGAGCAACCACTAAGTTAGACGAATGTAAAACTTGTGCTGATTGTGAGGATTTATGCGATGCTCTTGAAGACATCCTATCCACTCTCCACACAAGCCGGGAAACAACACACCTGAGAAACTTAGGTTGATTAATGAAGTTCAATGGATAGCTTTAAAATGCTCGACGAAATCCAATCAACTCCAATGCAAGGAGTTCAAAGAGTACATTGCTGAGATTGAGCGTCTCAATAAGTTAAGCGTCCGTTTCTAAAACGAAAAAGCGTAGGCAAAACAAGCGAGCAACTGGTTCTCCTACCCCAGGCAGCGTAGGGAAAAAGAAACGCTCGGAGCTTTCGCTCCCATCCAACACCTCTTTCCCTCCGTTCAAGGCGAATCGTCTTCGATGGAGGAAGATCAATCTTCCGATGACAGCTCCGTAGAAACAGAAAAAACGAAGGTCGTTCATCCGCTTGCGCTTCGCGCGCGGTGAATACCGCTAACGGTGACGCACCTTCAGATAAGGAAGATAGAGATGGCCCTTTTACAGTGGTCAAAGGCAAAGACGCATAGCCTCTATCGTTATCGATGCAGGCAAAATGCAAACGGAGCTGTTAGCACAGTTAGGTAAAAATAGTTGACGCACCACTCGAGGGGCGTTTTGAAAATGGGAAACTCCGCGTTTTCCCAAAGTCAATTATTGAGCACAGAAAGCTCCAATCATACATCGCAGAACAAAAAATGCGGTCACACACTTTTGAGATGGCCCATACACAACAGTTAAAATGCGTGATCAGAGGGTTACCCACAGATTTTGATCAAAATGAACTTATGACAGAACTCCGTGGTTTCGGCTTCGATCCCAACCATGTCACCTTGTTGAAAAACAAGAAGACAAATACAAACATGCCACTTTTTCTGGTAACCCTTCCTAAAAAAACCCTGATAATCAAGGTATTTTCAACATAACGAACATAGGATTTTTTAGAGTGCATGCTGAGCCTCTAAATAAATCAAACATGCCTCCTCAATGCTATAGATGCCAGGAGTTTTATCACAACTCTAGGTTTTGCGATCGTGCACCTAGATGCTTGAAATGTTCAGGAAGCCATCTCACCTCCGATTGCACTAAATCAAATAAAGCCCCAGCTAAATGTGCAAACTGCAGTGGACCGCACCCTGCAAACTACTCAGGATGCCCCCAAAACCCTAAAAACAACACAAACAACAAAAAGAAACAACCAATGAAAACGTCTGGCAGGAGAAACCAGGAGCGTGCGCTCAGAACACCACACCGCCTCAACAACTGTACTCAGCGGCAGTTAAAAAGAACACAAAACAAGATTTTTTTGATGTTAAACAAGTCATGACGCAAATGTCACAAATGATGACCCAGTGGGGACAAATGCTGTCCATCATTCAGGCTAAAATTTCAAATTAACATTCAATAATAAAGCGAATAATAATTCTCTTCTGTGGTTTTTAGCTGAATGCCAACGGCTTAAAAAGTAAGCGCATTGATGAACTAAAAAGATTGCATTGAGTAGATTATAACCCCGACTTAATCGATACAAGAACATCTTCGTCCTCCAGGACCGAGTTAAGTCCCAAACTACACTTGTCACAGAAGTGATAGAACAACACATCGCGGAGGCGGTACTGCCATCTTTGTAAAAAATTCCATTAGGCACCACGCCATCGTTAGTACTTCAAACACTTTTGAAAATACATCAGTTATCATCCAAGCAGGTAACAACACAAAAATCACGGTGGTGTGTGCATTTATAGACCTCCACACGGCTCCATTAATACTACAGAATTAGATGCAATTCTCAACCACAGCAACAAAGCCTTTCTCTTCGGTGATTTTAACGCTAAGCACTCGAGCTGGAACCCAGGCAGGGCTAATACAAATGGTAATATTTTATGCAATTGGGCCCCGTTGGGTCCGCGTAGATATTATCGCCCCTGATACCCCCACGCATTTCAACACTTGGCACACTAACAACATTCTCAACATCGGCTTTGCAGCAAACTTGGCTCACACTGATGTTTTTACAATAAATGCCCTTAGCAGTGATCATAATCCAGTTATTTTTGTGATTTTGTTATTAATAACATACTACCACCAATACTCAGAACTTTAAAATCAACTAACTGGACTAAGTTTTAGGAGACATCCCAATATTCTTGAAATCCCTATATTAGTAATGGACCGGCTGTTCGTACTCTTAACAGCACAATCGCCAATGCTATTGCAGCTTCCACGTGTCCACTAGATTACCAATTACCACCCACACCTCCGCCTTCCTGCAAACATCCGAGAGCTATCGTGAGCTAAAAATAGATTCAGGAAACTTTGGAATAACACCAGGTACCCACCTACAAACGTGCGAAGTTAATGCTCTCATCAGAGATCTTGAAAGAAATCGAAGAACATAAAAACAGACCTGGAAGGACTTCTCTTAACATTAAATCCTCAAGATAATTCTCTATAATTTACACAGGAAAATCACTAAAGAGCGACGGTCATTCCCCCTCCAGCTTTTGGTCCGGGAGGGATGGCCTAATCAGATTTCGAAAAAGCGGAGGCTTTTAAAAATATCAATAATTCTAGTCACTTTTCAGAAAAATGTTGAACCCTACAGTGACGACAAAGATCGAAGAACAGAAAATGTAGTTAATGTAAACTCACTTCGACAACTTCACAACAATCACACCTCCCCTCACTTCCCTATACTGAAGTCCGAGGTACGGTTAAAAACTGCAGAATAGAAAAGCTGCGAGCCCCGACCAAATACCTAATATCGCACTTAAGTATCTTACTTTAAATGCTATTACACACTTAACCAAAATTTACAATCAATGCCTCATTAAAAATCACTTTCCTACACTGTGGAAGCAAGCAAACGTGGTTATGCTGCCCAAGCCAAATCAGGATCATAAATTTAGTCAAAAATTATAGGCCTATCTCCTATTAAGTACCACTGCTGTTTTCGAAAGAATTATCTTAAGGAGAATTCAGTCGCACTGCAAAGCCATAGATTACATTCCCCGGAACAATGCGGGTTCCTGGAGGGTTATCTCGTGCTACACCAACTTATACGAGTTACAAATAATATAATCAATCTAGTTGCTCTGCAAACAAATTCCTGCATACCGTTGGTGTGCTTTCAGATGTTAAGAGAGCATTTGATAAGATGTGGCATGATGGCCTCACTTACAAATTAATAAAACTCAAATTCCCTGGATATCTAATTAAATTATACACAATTATTTACACAACAGGACCTTCAGGGTTCGTGTAAATAACACACATACTCAAATAATGGACAAGTCCAAAGTGGAACCCCCAGGGTAGTTCTTTCGTCCCCATGTTTATGCCAAACAACTACACTTCACGACTTTCCAGAACACCCCACCGTCAGTACTTTGCCTGTTCGCGGATGATTCTGCCATGCTTCTGCAAGGTACCCAGCTCACTACACTCTTAAAAAATATGCAACACTTCCTTGATAAGTTACAAGATTGCTCATACAATGGAGAATTGCCATTAATGTCGATATCGCGTTACTATATATATTCAGGAAATGGGGAGTCGACCCCCCCTTCCAACTCACCTCTTTGATGACAACATACAAATGGGTTTCTGTAGTCTTCGATACCTTGCCTACACATTGATAAAGCCGCCTAACTTACAAAAAAATCATATCGACTATCTCTCAGAAAAAAATTCTGGGGTAGAATTCATTTAGCTATCTCCCCTATCGGGAGAAAGTCTCCTATCCCTTGAAAACAAAGTTATTTTATACAAGCCCGCGCCCAGTTATCACTCACGCCTCACCTGCTGTGTGGGCGCTACAGCTGCCACCCACATGAAAAAATTCAAGCTATACAAAAATAAATACTACAAGTTTTCATGACTAACGCACCTGGTACGTTAGAAATGAGGTTATTCACAACGATCTACATATGGAGTTGATATCTAGTTTCATCACTAAGCCATCGAGGAACGTTTTCAGATCAATTGAAAATCACGTGAGTAATCCAATTATTAGAGCGCAAACACTATTTACTTATCCTCGACATTCTAAATTAAACTACGCATACGCCACTGCAAATAAAATCCCGCTAAAACCGCCATAACACAACAGCAACACTTTTAATTTCACACCTATAACAACATTAAATGCTCTACTGCTAGCTGAGACAGGTTCAGTTTTTGACTGTTACCCCCTTCCGCTCCCCCATGGTCCCCTTTGGCGACGGATTCCCTTCCTGGTTCTTCCCTCCACTCGTGCCGCTTCGGCACAAATCCAGTTCTGGGTCACTGTGCGTCCTGGGTTAGTTCTGGCAGCCCGATTGCTCGGCGTTTCAGCCCTTCCTCCTTTGAGTGGGGTTGTTGATTTTTAGTTTCTCTCATGGTTTTACTTTTCTTCTCACACTGGGTATAAACGCCTTCGGCGTTGGCACCCGAAAATTCTAATTTCCGTTCCAGATATTTACATTCTATGACTATAAATTTTATTTTTCTAAAATTTTTATTACAATGGGCAAATGGTAAAACTCTCTAAAGGCATATCCAAATTACCTGATAGGAGGTTAGAGAATCGACAGGTCAGGGTGAATTCAGCCAGTTTCTCCTAACGATCAAAAGCGTATGGTGCGTATTAGGAGGTGGAAATCATTTTTTCTGATTCTCGTCTTAGACACCGAGCAGTACGGTTGCACCTTCTACGCTCCGTGCTTTTTTTAGACTTTTGCATCCCAGGTCGTAATAGCACTCAATTTGGTGCCCCTTACAGTTTCTTTCAGAGCCGAAAGGATAGGGCGTCAACTATTATAGACCCAGGCTGTATTTTTATACAGCCTTATTGCCGATTCTTTTTTGATTTTTAACCGCCAAACCGATTACCGACCCGGACATGAGCATAGACCAGCAACAAGAAATGGACTTAGCAAACTCTTCTCTTCCCTCCTCCAGGACTTCTACACCGGAAATAACTGACTGTGAACGACTCCAAATAGCACAGGGCGAACTCAAGAAGTATTCTATACTACTCAGCAATGTCTCTCACACGATCAATGCCATAGAATCTTGCGTGCAAGAAGAAGATCCTGAACTGGTGCACCTCTACTCAAGGCAGGAGTACCTCTATGAACGCCGACAAGCCGCGGTAAGTGAGTTCACTTCTCTTCCGCGCTGTACCACCCTTGGTTGTCAATTTCACAATAGCAATAGCAATAATCCAACTCTTAATTTCTCGCCATTAAATTCTCCATCTAAAAAGTCAGTAGATTTTCCAGAATTACCTAAAGTAAATAGACCGAAACGTAAGGAGAGTGAAGACGGCTTCACTTCTCCTACGTATAAGCAAACTTTTAAAAAAGCAAATTTGGAACCTAAAAATTTTTCTCTTGATACTAGCAACAAATTTAATAATCTAAGTCAGAACATCGATTCGGATACGACAGGAAATCCCCAACCCACCGCGACACAGAACATGCCCAACACCTCGAATGACACCACCGCTAAATTGACCCCTAAAACACTCCCACCTCCGGTTTTTCTTAACATCGATAAAAACTACATGGAACATTTAAAAGCTCTAACTAAAACAATCCCCACACTCCGCAGCAAGAAAACCGGAGAACTGATCAGGCTCTACACCAATAACTTTGAAGATTACAGACTATTAAATAATACACTCGAAAAATCTAAATATCAATATTTTTGTATAAAACCTAAACAAGAAAGACCCATTAAAGTAGTGATTAAAGGACTTCCGAGAGACACAGAAACACAACACATACACGATAATTTAATTGACCTCGGATACACCGTCGACAAAGTCACACAACTAATAGGCCGAATCACCAAACAAGCACTACCCATTTTTCTCATCACACTTCCACGGAACATCACAAACCTACAAATTTTCCATCTGACTCAACTCTGTTACCTTACGGTAAGAGTGGAGGGTTATGATGGAAAAGGCGTTACACAATGTTACTCATGTAACAAATTTCATCACACAGCTGACAATTGCCATTTTATTCCACGCTGCTTAAAGTGTGGCGAGGCACACCAAACTCGCGACTGCGCCATCAAACACGTAGACAACACATATTGTATCAATTGCCATGTGTACGGACACATGGCAAATTATTCTAAATGTCCACTCTACCCAAAACCACGTAAAGGCACTAACATCACACCCAACACATACTCCACAGCTGTCGACAGTATAATTAGGCCAAATGTTTTGCACAGCGCAAGCTGGGTGAACAATCCTCACTCCAAAACAGCACAACAGATGGCGACACAAGCAAAGAGCAAAACTCCGTCGTATCCCAACTGAAATAGATCAATCAAGTTGTCACTCCTGCTATCCCCACCCCTACCCCCTGAAGACAACCCCTCAAGCTTAATTTTAAAAACTCTTCAGGCCACAATACAATCACTTACTGTTTTAACCCAACAAATAGCTGCCCTGTCCTTCCCTACCCCTCCCTCAACCTAAGAAAAATAAATCGAAACTTCTCTTAAAAGCCCAATTGCAAAGCTTCCTCCCCTCGAGGCTTATCACTTAGACAATGACGATGAGTAAGCACAACTTGATTGGTTTGAAGCTCTGCCCTGGAACGCAAACGGCATAATTTTAACAAAAATTATGGGTTCTAAATCTTCGTAGAGAAGTACTCTCCGTGATATTCTCATGCAAGAAACCCATCTGAGACCAAAACACTTTTAACATTGCTAATTACACCTGTTATCGCAACGACGTACGTGGACGTGAGAGAACGTTTTCGGCGGCACTTTTAATTTTAATTAAGCGTAATATTCCCCACTTTAATTTACCTACTCCCCCTCTTCCTTGTGCTAACATCGTGAGGGGCTACTTCATTGTAGTTCTCAATTCCCCTAATTATAACCTATTCCATTATTTCAGTGTACATTCTCCCCGCTCGGACGAGAGATTATTTTCCCTCGATCTCGAGCACCTTCTCCTTATCTCAACAGTAGTCCGTGTGATCTTTATGATTTTAACGCCACACACAATGCGTGGAACTGTTCAGTTAATTTACCCGAGTGTAATCAGTTAAAAACTTTCTACCGATCTTCTAGACCCCACCATTATTTATCATCCCGATACCCCTACCCGTTACGGCTACCGATCTTCTAACACGTTGTATATCGCCGTAGTCGTAACAATTTTCATTTTCCTTCACAATATTGTGACTCTATTCCCGAGCTCTCTCTCCGATCATAATCCAGTTATTTTAAATTTCTCCTCCTCCTCTCCCATTTGTAATGACAATCCTAGAGCAGTTACCACCTGTTGGTCTAATTTTCGTAATTTATTAAATAGTTCCATTCGTCTGCCTGATTTTAAAGGCGTTCGAAATCCAAAATGCTGAATCAAAATCTCTTCTAACTGCCGCCGTTCGCTCCGCCCACCTCCAAGCCTCTAAGCCAATAGAAAACAAGCATCACACGAAACGAAAAATTAGATGGCGGGTCCCCAGCGATATCGCTTATACCCAAATTGGCGGAAGAAGTGTAAAGCAAAGACCAATAGGTCAGACAACTCCCACCGCGGTGGGAGAGGAAAAAAGCGGAGATGAGAACCGGCCGTGACGACATCGTGAACGTGTGACGTCACGAAGCAACGGAGAATGGAGAGCGTAGAAGGAACCTTGGCAAAATGCCAAAACGAGAATGCGAAACGCAAAGGCGCAGAGTACTCCGCGGAACCAGCTTAAACACTGAAACCAAGTTATGATGAGTTGCTAAAAGCATTTAAATGTTGTAGAATGTAGCAATTAAGTAATTTTGTTGTAGTTACGGCGGGTTTTAAGGGCAAATTCCACTTGGATGTCTTGTAAGCAAAATTAAGCTTTAGTATGTGGATACGTGAACAGTGTTTGTGCTCTAATACTTGATTGTCGTGACTGAATAGAAGTAAAAATATTCCTAGAACTTCTAGTGATGTAATTATCTATCGGCTCCATTTTGTAGATCGTGGTGTATGACACTATTTCTAACTGCAAGGTGCGTTAGTGATAATGCGTAGAATTTTTGTTTTGAATAACTTGATGCGTTTAGGAAAAGTCAGTCAGCAAGCCCCCAAATTGGTGAGCCGTACGTGATCACTGGGCGCAAGACTTGCTTGTAAAGAATAACTTTATTTTCGAGGGAGAGAGGAGAGCTTCTTCCAATAAGGGAGATAGCTAATGCAATTTACCCCAGAATTTGTTCTGGCAAGATACCCATGTGTTTCGTAAGTTAAACGATTATCCATATGTGTAAAGCTCCAGGTAACGAACGACTGAGACCCACTGAATGTTGTCATCAAAGTGTGGAAGCCTGCAAATAAATCAATGACGCCCCATTTTCTGAAAACAATAGCTTGTGATTTTTCAACATTAATAGCTATTCTCCAATCAGTTAACCACCTCAAGTATGTCGAGGTAGTTTGCATGGCTTTAATAGTGTAATCGAGATGGACACCCTGGGTCAATGCTGCCGAGTCGTCTGCGAATAAGCAAATGTTGACGTTGGAGTTTATCTAAAAGTCATGTGTAAATATATTGTATCAAGTACGGACCCAAAAGCATCACACTTTCACGCCAAAACACATCCGTATATTTAATCTACCCAAAAATAAAGCTAAGAGAACCCCACAATAAAACGCTTAACTCTTTTACACAGAACACATTATTACAGAACACAAGCACAACTTAAAAAAGCACTTTAAAACACTCTCCAACAATCCTGGATCAATAGGATTAGAAGTCTTAACACTACCGACAATAGATTCCTTATGAACACAAAGATTCTAACACCGCAAACGCACTAACATTCCTTTCTTAATCTTCTACCTCCCTCTGCCGTCAGCACAGCGACGAGCAGAAAGCAAATCTCCCTCGCTATTACTCTGAAAGAAAACTTCTCCGAAAATGTAAAAGGCCTCTCCTGGTGATTATCCCAGTTGATAATAAAATTGCCGCCAATACTCTAGAAAATTTTCTACCAACCCCCGTCTGCCCCTTCTAAAAAAAACCAATCCCGATGAAATCACCTCCTATATTAAAAAACTCTTAAGAATAATAAAGCCCCAGGTCAAGACACAATATTATCAATAAAATGGTCAAAAACTTCCTCTCTCAAAATTATTTTAATACTTCAACATTTCATTAATAAAATCCTCTATTTTAGGCATTTCCCAACACTTGGAAAACAGCTATCGTTTTCCCCAACAAAAACCTGTAAAAAAGAAGACTCCCAGCAAGTTATAGACCAATCAGTCTCCCCATCAATCTTAAGCAAACAATGAACTTATCATCCTCAAAAGATTAACCGCAATTAAGCCAATTAATCAGGATTTCATCAATCCTAATCAATATGGATTCACCAGGCATCTCTCCACCTATCATCCACTGCTTAGGTTAGTTGAGAAAAATCTCCTTCTGATTTCAGAGAGTGCAGATCCACTGGAGCTGTCTTTCTGACATCTGTGAAGGCTTTGACAGGGTCTGGGTCAGTGGTCTCATCTATAAACTAATTAACTATAATTTCTCCTGCATTAATTCACTTAATAAATTCTCCCTTATCTCGTGAACAGGTTTTTACAAAGTCAGAGGCCAGCGCTCTTTTCCTCAGTCATTTCTATTAATTTGGAGGCCCCAAGGCAGTTTGCACGGGCCAATTTTTATTTAACATTTATATTAACGATATTCCCACTCACCTCAAACCATGACTAAATATATATGTGACTCGACACCTCTATCTCAGCCACTTACAAGAATCACAAAATGTCACAATAGCATTAAATTCACACCTTAAACTTTTAGAAGAATTTTTAACACTTGGAAAATTAAAATTAACGTAGACAAAACAATTGCAATACTCTTCACCAGGAGAACAAAACCCTGCATCACACCTACACTGTATTCCACACAACTACAATGGTCTCAGAGCACGAAGTACCAGTTTAATACTCGATAAAAGCTTCCTCACTTGAGACAAATATATTACACACACGCGCGTACTCAAATTCCGGAACGCCTATCGCTCATTCTTTTCCCCTTAATTTGCCGGAATTTCATATGTATCTCTATATAATAAGTACTTTCTACACCTGTTTTATTGCGTCCCATCTTAATCCTATGGATGTCCTGTGTGGGGATATGCAGTCGATTCTAATATAAAACTTTTTGAATAAAGTGCTCAAAATTCTTTTCTTAGAAATATCACCGCAGATCCCGCAAGTATATACTAAAAACAAAGAAATTTTACAAAGTACTTAAAAATTCCACCTTTTAAACAATATATTAAAAACTTTGGTAGCACTTTTCAATTCACTTAATAGTAATAATTCTAATATTTCAAATCTCGAAAACTACGACCCAATCTCACAAAAAGACCCAGGCGAATCTACTTCGGATTCCTATAACCCCCTACAAATTTAAAGGCTGTCATTTCCGGTGGGAGGAATGACCTCTAATTAATTGCTAAAATTTTTTATCTTTTGTAATTTTATTCTTTTATTTACTTTTGATTCCACCTTCTTAATTCCTCATACCCACACAGGCACTTTTCATTTAAATTTAAACTTAAATTGACAAATATAAGGCTGTTAGAGTTTGAACTCACCAAGGTGACCGCCGAAACTCTCCTGCCTAAGCCTCCACCATCACCTCCTCTCGTCCACCAATCAGGAAGGCTAACCATCCAGGCTCCCTCAACTTCGCGCCCCAATACAGTATAGACGGAGGAGCGCTGTGCGCCCAGTTTCCAAAAGATGACCAGCGTCGTCGAGGTGGAAATCGTGAACATGAAAGAGGGAGAGTTTTTCCTATTACTTAAACCAAGAGTTCAGCTAATAGGGTATATATAGTTTTCGTTGTGGTTTCAATCAGGTAAATAGCTGCGAATCGACTGAGTCGAGATGCAGGAGGAAAAAACAAAGTATGCACTAGAAAAAAGCGAAAATTCTTAATCAAAATCAGGCTGTAATCCCCAAAGAAGAATTCCTTGGTTCCTAACAGAAAATGAGAGTAATAATTGAATGTCGTGTATAGACAGGTTATCATGCCCGTCTATATTATTAAAGAATTTGAAGCAATTTACGGATGGTCTGCCTAATTGTAGGATATTGCTACATGAAGCTGTGATATCAGTGTTTCTCTCATGTACCAGTAAAAATCGCGAATTGTCTTAAAATTATATTTTGGGATCTTCTTTTCAACGGAGTTGATATTAGTTTTTTGCTGCATGTCCCGCAGACAGAGATGCGTAGGTAAGAAGGGGTTTTAAGATCAGAGTGTAAATAAGCAGTTTATTATGCCTATTTAATTAATTTTCGACCTATTAGGGAAGGATTACGCGTAGCGTTTTTAAAGTTATTTCTAACGTGTGATGTGTTAATTCGAACGTGAAAGGTTTTGGTCAATGATAACACCAAGATACTTGGTACAAGTTGAGACCAGGGGATTCTTTTGATTTTGAAGGGTTATTTCAGGGAAAATCTCTTTGGGAGAAGAATACTGCTTCAGTCTTGGAGGTATTGAAAAGTGATTTTCCAAACGGAGAACCAAATTTCGCGTGAGCTAAGTGTTCATTGATGCTTTCAGTTAATGTGTTTAGATTTCTGTGTCTGCTCAATATAGCTGTATCATCTTCGCATACATACATAGCATGGTGTTAAGAAGTACTTTTAGTACGGTCACTACATAAATAAAGAGTACTGGCCAAGGATTGAACCTTGAGCTATTCCGGCCTGGATAGGTTTGTTTTGGGAAAGCGTGCGGTTAATTTTGACAGAGAAAGTTCTGTCTCTGATATAGGAATTTAGAAGCATGATAAGTGGGGGAGGAATTTTGTAAGTTATTAGTTTGAAGAGCAGGCCGGTGTGCCAAACTCTATCAAAAGATTTTTGTATGTCAAGGAAGACTGCAGCTGTGCATTGGTTATTATTATTTCCTTCCTTAATGAACTCTACAACACGTAGGAGTTGATGAATTGTGGAGAGACGAGGACGGAACCCGTGCTGCTCCGGAATTAGGATTTTTTCTTTTTCTAAGAAGTCCTTCAGTCTAACATGAATAACTTTTTCTGCTAGTTTTGAGAGGACAGGAAGCAAGGAAATTCGTCTGTAAGATTCAGCAGACCTAGGATTTTCCCCAGGTTTTAAAATAGGTCACGTTTTCTATCAACTTTTCCCGCGCTCAAGATCTACAGTTTTTGCTGCAACCGGATTGGTTAGGCTAACTCCGCCCACTTTTTTAATTCATTTTCACTGTGTTTTCTATGTTTTTAAAGCTCTTTTTATAATTTAATTTATGTTCTCACATCCAAGAAAATTAGATATTTATATTCTATGATTATTATTTTTTAATATTCTAAAATTTTATTACAATGGGCAAATGGTAAAACTCTCTAAAGGCATACCAAAATTACCTGATAGGAGGTTAGAGACCGACAGGGCTAGGTACTCCAGCCAGTTTCTCCAACGATCTTTTTTTAATTTCACCTCCCACTGCATTTTTACTCCTATCATCAAATTTTTTTATAGGTGTGAACCATTTTCTCAGTTCAATTTTAAAAGTTAAAATTATTAAAATCGTAAAGGAATAGTAACAGAGCTCAAGCGAAATTTTGAATTCAAAAAGAGAGTACCTTTGTAATTGCATAAAAAATGACATTCAGTGACCCTTTTGGATCTTGTGACGAAGCATATCTCTTTCCCCTATTTTCCAACAGATCCCTTGCCGACAGAAGCTGCGAAATTCAGGAATTTCCTAATTGCTGGGAAGGAATTTCGTAGCTGGTGGTCGAGTTTCGGCACCTTTTTTGCCCAGCTGACCGGTCTGTCAAAAAGAGGCGCCTTATCATTGTGTGTTCATTTTCCCAGAACTCGGTGACGCCGTCGCGTCGGAGAACATACAATTGTACACCCAGCCTTGGCGTCTATTTGGGACTAGCGGAAACGAGACCGGATGTGGCGTGGCAGAGATGTATGACATCAAGGGAGCCGAGACCGAAAGGCGGTAGCAGACCCAGAGGGACTGAGGCCGACAAAGAGATGAGCGGTGGATAACTAGGAGAAAGCGATGATATAAAAAGGGCGAGAGGGTCCGGAGGAGAGAGGAGAAAAAGACTACATCTTTGAAGGGAGCGGTTCGGCCGTCCCTTGAGCTATAGGAAGAGCGATAACGAGTCCGCGAAGTACAGCGGTCTCCTGGCTTGAAAGATCGAGGAAACGGGAGAGAGTATGGAAGAGCCCCGAAGTGGTTACGGACCAGCCCGCGAAGAACGGCGGTCTCCTGGCTTGGAAAATCCAGGAACGGAAGAGAGTGCGACTCAAAATTGATATTGAACTGTAATAAGAATATACCCTTTTATTTATTATTTTGATGATTTTCATGTTGAAATAAATAGTTAACCCAGAGCTGAGAGAAGTCATTACAATCTGCAGCAGGCATTTTTTCATTATTTTTGGAGAAGAGTAAAAAGAAATGGCATGTTTTCCCACAATTCCAAATGACTGATTTCTTAAATAAACTTTAAAAGAAAGAGATCACATCGAACACACACTCAATAATGCATTTTCTAATTAATTAAAAAAAATAAAGTATGTTTTTGTACAGGAAATCTAGGAACCTAACTTCAAAAAAAAAAAATTTTGAAATGTCTGATTCTATGGGTTTAAGACAAAAATCATGTCTCGGTTTAAAAATAGAAGAGTGGCTTCTGCGAAAATTTTGAACATATCCAAGGGGCGACAAATGGTGAAGGACTAGAGCTAGCAAAAAATCCCTTAAAATTTCAAGAGACTGGTTTTTTATAACGGAAAAAAACATTCGTTAGACTGTTGGGCCTCTCTCTCTCTCTCTCTCTGGTTAGACCTGCTTTTAATATACAATCAAGCCTACTTTAGGTATAGCGAAATCTTAAGAAAAATAAATAAAAATGCGCAATTCAACAATTATTTAGATTCATTTTTTATTTAAGAATTATATAAAATAAAAAGAAAGCATAACTTTATGATAGTTCTTTGATATTAAGTGAATGGAATAAAAATGAAACACATAAAGCACACACACAAAAAATCTTGTTTCTTGATAAACAATTATTTACCTTTATTTCTCGTGTTACTTTATTTTATTTTTTTAAACCTTTTTTCTCTTACAATTGTAGCTCATTTTAAGTGGCCTAAACTATTCGTAATTATAAAATAATAAGAAACAACCATTTTGAATTCAAAATATTCACGCTTTTGAAATTCTTTGAATGTCGATCATCCATTTTAGTTTCTAGATTATGGTCAACCACACTAATAATCAATTCTAATAAAAGTTATCATTGGTTAAAGCATTTAATTTCGATTAACGAAGAACCAAGTGCAGTTCGAATCATGGTGCCTTGTGTGGAGAATATATTGAATCTAAAATCTTCACGTTGATGAAATGCAGAAGTTTCTAGAGTGCTCTACTGTGGCCCTCGTCACTTGGCCATAGTTCAAAATTATTATAAAGAGGGGATAAAAGTTATGAATCGCCTTCCTAAAAGAAATTAATTCCTTTATACAAAATAGAAGAGAAAAGTATTAACAGCAAGCAGTTGAAATAAATGTATAATCTAAGACAAGTTTTGTGTCTCGTCTTTTTTCTATCTTTAATCTTGTGCTTACTGTGTATTGGATGTATTTGTTGTACATGCAGGGGTGGTTCTAGGGCCGGACAAACCAGACCCCTGCTCGGAGCGGCATTTGGATCAGATTTGGAAAATATTTTTTTTATGTTACATAATATTTTCTGAAATATTATTGGGGGTGAATTTAATATTTTATTTAACGTATGTTATTTAATTATTTTGTACTCTGTATGTTTAATGTCAGTTTTCTCTCCCATTGAAACTAGAAGGGTTCGAGACGGAAGTAAATTATGATATTTGATATGTTTACACATCTTCCATTAGTAACTTCCTCCCCATTCACAACGGACATTCCTTTCACCCATACGATATACGGTGCAAGCTTTACTAAAGGTAACAAGAGTTTTTAGTAGCCACACGAGATGTTTTATTTTAGTCTTGTTAATATAATTTAAAATAAAATGCTTGTGATCAGTAGACGCTTTTTCGAAGAAATTGGGCTATTTCTTCTCTTACATTTTACTCCTTTGAAATCATAACAGGGGCGTGGTTATCACTGTATCAATGATACGGGACCCCAAGTTTCATAGGACCTAAAATGTGTAAGGAAAACATTGTAAAATGTTTAGGCCCCATCCCTCCCAAACAAGGGCCCACTCAGGACTAACTGCTCCAGCGAATCATAGCGGGTAATTATGGGTTTAATTTCGGGAGGGGGATTATTTTGTATTTTTTAGGACTATATATATATATATAATAATTTTTTGCTGTGGAGAGGGGGCGGCATTTTCCTTTTTTGTCCGGGGTGGCAGAACTGCTAGAGCCGACCCTGTATATATGTTGCATTTATAGAGAGATTTCAATGTTATACTTTTTCCTTTCTCTTAACCTGTTTTCGAGTTTCGCATTTTTTTCATTCTAGTTTATTTTGCAAATGAATCAATCCGGTCTTATAGCAGGTTTTGTCAAGAGTAACGTGCATATAAATCAAAACTGTCCATTAAAATTTACCTCATGTTATGTAAACTTGTTTCTCTGTAAAAAAAAGAGGGTGTGGACAGGCCCGGAAAGTAACCTTTGGAAGCCCTGGGCTAACCATATTTGAAGGCCCCTAAATAATTAAAAAAATTTCCATTTTCTTAAAAAAAATTTTGTGCGAGAAAATTTAAAATATATAAAACTTAAGGGTTCTATTTTTATTTTATACAAACTAAATACGTTATAAACAATTACATAATTTACAAAAAAAACTTTTCTATTTTTTTGTGCGGCAAATTCTTTTATTTGTTCATCATATTTTAAGTCTTTGGTGAGATCAGTATTAATAGAAAAAAGTGATAAATAATTAAGCCTAGTATTTGTCATTGGTGTCCTATATTTGTTTTCCTTTTTCTTTGAGAGTATGCTCGGAGCAGAGTAGCTATTTATTCATTTGTTAGCTTAGTATTTTTTGGAAATCTATGAATTGTGCTCCGCAATAATTTTGTTT
>BMAV01020597.1:0-13775 GCA_019973955.1 Trichonephila inaurata madagascariensis | reverse complement strand
ATGGTGGGGTGCGATGAAACAGCAAAGCATGGATCCCATCTGCATGGTCAAAACTTTTCAAGCTGGTAAATATTATGGTTTTTGAGAGGTTTTCTTGGGCTCTCTTCTTGGAAGAAGAGGTTTTCTTCTTCCTTGCATGGGTCCTTTGACTCGTGTGGGAACAACGCCTGAATGCCCAAGTGTATTTTAATGTTATCGTAGATCACGTACATCCCGTTATGTTAATACCAGGAATGGAGACTTTCAGCAGGACAATACTCTCTGTCATACAGAGAAGACTTTATCATGACATTACCATTGCATATTTGGATTGCACAATAACTAGATCATAATCCAATTGAGAATTTGTTGGATGAGATTGAATGAGCCATTAGACAGCTAGTTACAGTAACTTCCAATCTGAAGTTATTGGAAAGAACAATTCGTTGGTCTCAGATTCTTCACACATCTACCAGCATCTCATAGAGCCCGTACCGAGAAAATCAGTGCAGTATTAGGAGCAAAAGGTGATCCAATATTGTATTAAAGTGGTGGTCATAATAAATTGGCCACTCATTGTATATTTAACTTCTCTCATACGGATCCAATAATCAATTTGGATCCAACATTGTGTTTGTGAGTCCTAATCCACCATAGCTCCTATTTTTTTAATTTGAATTGGAGTGAAATACATGAATGTATATAATAACATGATTACTATTTCAGTTTCACATAAAAGGGTAGCAATTTCTGGCTAAATGTTATACATTGTAATTGCGAACGGTTACCTGAGATGCATGCTACTGTACAGCCGGGGAGAAAAAAAAGCTACAGTATTTTGATTTAGTGACAAATTTTGTGACAAATTTTACTGAGCATGACTGTTTACTTCATTGATTGCTCCACATATTCAATATTTTACACAATGCTCTAATCTGATCTTCAACAACATTTCATATATATATATATATATATATATATTTCGTTGGATAAAGGTATTATTACCTTACTTGGTGAGGAAGAACTTATATAACTCAGAGTCATCCAAAGGTACATCAGATTTATTTAAGATGTTTTGCAAAAATTTGAAAATAGCTTCAGGATAAAGAGAGAAGCTATTGCAAGAGGTCATCAACACATACCACTCAGATATTAAAGTTATAATATCAGTCGAACTGCTATCATAAAAGATAGAATTTCATTATTGTATAGTTCTACTTAGAAGCATTCGGGGCGTATTTTTACACATATAAACAAGGGCCGTTTTCTTTAGCAACTAAAAAGAAGCTCAGCATTGAATGCTAAGCGAGGGCATTTTTTTGACTATTGATGATCTCCATACGAATTTGTCTCTTCAAAAGTTACAACAAGCAATGAGAGTGCAACCACGCTTCAACCAAACACTAGGAAGTAACGAAAGTTTCATGAATGGCATAAAAGAAAATGTAGCCCATTGTATAGTAAGCAAGGATGCTGTTGAAGCAATTACAAGCCTTTTTTTCAGAATCATTTGGTTGTGTCTAACATTCTTCTACACTGTTGCCCACCGTAAATGCAACACCAAGAAAGACAAGAGATAGCACAACAAAATTTATTTTGTAGATAACGTGTTGACCAAGTATCAAATGATTAAATTTATAGACTTCTGTGAAGTGTGGTTCCTGCCAGAATCAGTAGCCAGAGTAGCCGCCATTGTTGGAGATCACCGCTGCCACACGCCTCGGCATTGATTCAAAGAGACTTTGGATGTGTTCTTGGAGTACAGCAGACCAATCAGCTTCCACACGTTGCCAAAGTTGATCTGGTGTGGCAGCTGGGCGTGTAGTCTGGGTGAATTGTTGAGCAACCATGGACCATGTTTTCTATCGGCGAAAGATCCGTAGAGCGAACCGGCCAGGGAAGCAATTCGATCTGGTGATTGACAAAGAACCTTTGGACAAAGCGTGCCACGTGTGGTCGCGCATTATCCTGTTGAAATATGGTTGTGGTCAAGCCCTAAAGGTAAGGAAGGACAACTGGCTCCAACACCTCGAAGATGTAGTGATGGCTGTTTAAAGTACCGGCAATGCGTACTAGAGGAGAGTGAGAGTGATATCCAATACCGCCCCATACCATAATACCCGATGCAGAACCAGTGTGGTGGTGCATAACGCAGCTGTTCAGCATCCACTCTCCACGGTGTCTCCAAACTCGAATCCGACCATCGTGGTGTTGCAGACAGATGCGTGACTCGTCAGTAAAGACAACTTCATTCCATTCTGCCGCCCACATTCTTCTTTCATCGCACCATTGGCGGCGGAGACGTCTGTAGTTCTGCGTCAAGGGTAGACCAAGCAAAGGACGACTTGCGGACAGACCATTCTGCTGTAAATGTCTTCGAATGGTACGCGCAGACACTGAATGATGCGTTACAGACTCAATGTGCTGTGCTATGGTTCATGGTGTGACTGAGCGATCCGTCACTGCCATGCGCACAAATTGCCTTTCATCCCGTAAAGTGGTGCACTGAGGTGGATGCGATCGACCACGTCGGTCCATCGTACCTTCCTGCATTCAACGGTCACATATCACATTACAGTTGTTTGGTTCGTCCAACACGACTACCAATTTCCCTGAAAGATAATCCACAATCTCGGTAGGCCACTATCCTTCTCTGTCGAACTCGGATACTGATCAAAGCTGATCGCTTTTTCTACGAGACATAACTTGATCGTTTTTTGAAAAACCACAAGAAAAGCACAATTGCCGAACTTGAAATTGTCGAAATCTCCAAGCCTTAAATAGCGCTTTGAGGTGGCGCCACAGGCGCGAGTGATGTGTGTCTGCGCTGAAATTGTAATCATTTGCATACCTCACCTCCGCTAATGCATGTTGTAAATTTAATGTTATTTGCACGCTTCCTTCAGGGTGTTGCATTTACGGTGGCCAGCAGCGTACTTTGGGATCCATTCATTGATAAGTACAGTTCGAACAATAGAAATTATTGGATACAACTTATGTCATGTGGCATTTCGGTGAGCGTGGAATAACATGTTTTACTGTTAAGCTGGATGCTTCTCTTTTACTTCTTTATATATCCTCATGATGAAGTGTACTCGCTTTTTGAGGAAACGGGAAAAAAAAGTTTTTTTCATTGCGATAGCTTTATAGATTGCCACAACTACTCGTATTATCAGTAAAACTTCAACGGCTTTTTATTAACAGTAAAACGTTAGGGAATTCGATTACCCTTAAATGTCCGCTGGTGTCGTTTAGACACCATAATATAAAATAATTGTTATGACGAAATGATTGCAGGAATGTTGTTCTGTAGGGTTTAGTTTTAAGACTTTTTATTCAATGTATTTCCTTAAATGCTCTAAGAGCTACTGTCATTGAAAAGAAGTCATGATAAAAAACAAATTCATTGACTTTATGTTTCAAGAAACTTGTTGGACCACTGCTTTGTCGCAAAACCTTTCGAGTCTCAAATCTGCCAGGAACATTATACACAAAATAGATACCATTATTCAATATCCATTTTGTGCCATCTCTAGCGACTTATATATCCTGTTTTACTGAAATACTTTCATTTTCATCTGCACTTCAATACGGCTCACCACCATCAAATTCATTCTCATAAAGCTCTCTCAACAAATAAATAATTTCATAAGGGCTTAGACCATTTCTACAAGCCATCGTTTCAGGGTGTTTGCGCTACACAAGGTTTGAAAATGGAATGAAATTTTTTTATGAGCCGATAAGCAAATGCTATGTAACGAAACACTTAGACACAACAATTTAAGTAAACTGACTCATTTCCCCTGTGAACTCAATAACACTGCATTCAAGGTCAAATAAAGTGAGGTATTACTTCTGGAACTTAGTTTTACTAATGTATCTACTTAGTGAACATCTTTTGGAACGACAGCTTTTTTTGTAATGATAAACGTTTTTGTCGAAACAACCCACCCCGGGGTTCAGGTATTTTTGCAAACCCCCAAAAACCAGTCCCAAAACATTTTTCAAACCAAAAATAGATGGTGACAAAAGGGTTTTAAAAAATAGGGAAGGAAAAAAACCTGTTTCCCAATCGCACCCGAGTCAGTTTAAAAACAGCTGTCCCCTTCCCCAAAAGGGGAAAAAGTTTTTTTTAAGTGTTACTAGCCTATTATAAATCATTCTTAATATAAGTTTTCAGTGCAAAATTCTATAATCAACAGGTTTACGAGTGTACGAGTTTAACTTCTTTATTTAACCAACTAATAATGAAGTAGCGGTAACAAGAAAAAGTGCAACGGTCACAATGGCCATAAGTTGCTTTGTGCATTAGACAAGACTTTGGGGATGGCGTAGGTTCGAGTACCCTGTTTCCAATTCCCTTCCCCAAATCGGGGATGGTTCCAGTGGGGCCCCATTTTCTTGATAAGGTTTTTAAAGGGGGAGTGCCTCTGACCGGGGGAAAATTTGTTTATTAACCATAAAGATTTAGTTATTTACAGATTTTAGAACCGCGAAACTTGTTTCTGAAATTTTGAAGTAGCTGAACGATTTCTTTCGGAGTTTTTTTTAATGAATGTATAGTTTTTCTCTATATTTGCTAATAATATAACAATTTCTAAAACTATTTCATGATAAGAATGTTCTGCATTTACTTGAAAACCATTTGTTTTCATATCGCCATGTAGAATCAAAATAACTTTTTATAGTATATTTAGAAGTCTTAAAGGTAGAGTACAATTAACAAGATACACTTACTACAACATATTATTTTGTAGAATTAAATTTCACTCTATGTTTAAAATATTCTCATATTAGAAGTAAAATTTTAAAAAAAATTATCTCTATATATATTTTTATCTCTCGAACTTTAAAATATTCTTTTTCCTTAAGAATATTTCCCAAAGATCACAATTAATATTCTATGAAACAAAACAGGATCTTAAAAACTACAGCTCTACCAATCTTTATTCTAGATAAATTAGAGGAAAACGATGTGTTAACATTCAACGAAAAGGTCCTAACGACCAAATTTAATTAAACTTCCTTTCCTTTTTTCGTTGAAGGCAGTGGTAGTCATGAACTTTTGGCCTACGTTGTCAAACTGTTTTTTTTCAAACCCCCCGGGCCAAAAGATCCGCGTGTAGAGGGTAGGAAATTAAATCTGTCGTGGCTCAAAGTTTTTCAGTTTATGTAGAGTGAAAGTTTGGAGAGTGGTGACTAATATCATGTGCATTAGATGACGTGCATACTTACTAAACAGCATCATGCGCAAAAAGGTGAATCCAAAAACCCTTTCCCCTGACTTGCGGGACGAATTAAAGCCGGGATCGTTGTGGGAATCTATCTTGGTTCCAAAAGCTGAACTGGCGATCACGTCCATCGTGAAGGCGCCGAAAACGCTGCAAAAATTGGATAAAGTTTAATCAATTATTTACGTTTATAAGCTTTATTCTCATTCCCGGGGGGACGTAAAACAGGGGCAAAATTTGACCATTCGAAAGTTTTAAAAAGGGAAATCAGTTAAATTTAAAGTTACCCATTCCCCCATTTTTAAAAAAGTGTATAAAAAATCTTGCCCAGGGTCGAACTCGTGATGTTTGAAGAACTGACAATAGAAAACAAAAACAACAAGAATGGGAAATTGAAAGTTTCTTTGTTGCTTTTTGCTTTAATAGGGCAGACTTTTTACCATTAAATCATTTTTTAAAACGTTGAAAATTAAAAAAATAGGTTTTTCTAGTGAAGGAAAATTTGGGCATATTTTTAAATTTTTTCCAGAAGAAAGTTTTTTTTAAAGTGAATTAAAAATTAAGAATTACCCAAAAATTTAAATTTTAAGAAAGCTAATTACAGTTAACAACGTTAAAAAAAAGGAACAAAATTTAATTCAAAGGGCCCCTTTTGTGTTTTCCAGGGAAATTTACTTTTTTTATTTTTGAATTTTTTTAAAAACCCATTCTGGACCCAGACCAAAAATCTTTTGGTGGAAAATAATTAACCATTCTTTTTAATTTCTGTTTTGACTAACCCAACTTTCCGGGAAATATAAAAATTCAAGTTTTTTAAAATTCTTTTTATATAAAAAATGAAATTTTTCTTTTTTTTATTCTTCAATTTATACCCTTTTTTGGGGACAAAATTTACCAAAGGGCAACGAAATTATGTTGGGCTCAAAAAGGCCTCCCCCGTTGGTGTTATGGAATTTGGAGAGGGGGGTCAAAAAGTTTGTGGGGGCGCCCCGATACTTGGCCTTTGGGGAAAAATGAATCCGCGCCCAAAAGCCTTTTTTTGTTTTTTTAATGCTACGTTGATAAAACTTACTCAAATTTATTTTTTGGGACTTTTAAAATTTGGGTGCTTTTTTTTTTTTTTCAATGTTTTTTTCATTTTATTTTTTAAAATTTTTTTTTAACTTTTTATAAAATAAATTTAAAAAAGTTTTTTAAACGGTTTTTTCTGCATGATATTTATTTTATTTTTCTATTGTTAAGTTAATAGAATAATAATAACGTTAATAGTGATAAAAATTTCACAGTTTAAAACAGAAATTTTCAAAATATGCTTATTTGCTCTCAATCTTCAAATTTGGCATGTTGTTGTGATTGTTTATTCAAAATTTATTTCTTGAAAAAATAAAATTCACTAACAGAAACAAATTTCTTAATGCATCAGGTTTTAAAGATCTTAGATCAGAGACTCTTGAAATCACACAAAGAGGAAATATGAGAAACTGCTATATATATATATATGTGTGTATAATTCCTTCTAATACATTCTACTAATCAGAGATATAGCAATCTTCTTATTTGTAATTTTAAAAAAACTTTCAGTACCGTTTGCAATCCACAGGTTCATCTCTTTCGCAATGCTTTTCGCACACTTCAAGAACTGTTTCGGAGCATTCGTTTATGATAGAGCCCATCTATGAAAATAATAAGAAACACAGATGAAGTTTAAGAGATCCGAAAAATAAACCAATAAACAAATATTTGATGAATTGAAAACATTTCCCTCTTGAAAGTTTTCAACTAAGTCTGATATTATTTAGTGATTAATTGGTTTTATTTAGTAAAATTCAAAAACTGGCTTTTCTATTTTTCTTTTAATTACATCCAGAAAACCAGTTTTGCAAAATAAATAAAAAATGAAAACAAACAAAAAACATTGGCTGATTTTTCAATAATAGGGTGCTTATAAATGTAAACGATGAAAAGTAAGCATTTATTTTGGAAAAACAAGCTTAAAAACAAATGAAGTAAGTTGTGGTAACAATATTTTTAACATAATATAATTTTTTAAGCCCAGGAAAATTGATGGAGAGTTAGGGCTCCACATTATCTTAATTATTGATTATCTCTGAATTTTATTTGTGAGTCAAACACAACTCAATAAATATTCAGCTAAATAAAGAATTCATGTGGCTTTTTTTTCATATTCTATTATAAAAATTATAGCTACTTTTAAGTACATTACGCTAAAATCCATAAATTGAGACATAATCGAGAGAGTTTCTGAGAATAATAGTGAAACACAAACACGCACCATGTATTGCTTTCCCTGCAGTGATATACAGCTTGTTGAAAAAATGAGTTTTTTGGGGGGGGAACTCCTTAGAAAAATTTAATTTAAATCCAGAGGGAGCAGAGTTACCAGATTCGTGACTTTATCACCCTTAACGACCGCTTGCAAAAAAAGTAAAAAAATTATATCGCTTAAAACCCTTAGAATTCTTCTAGAATCGATCCTTCTGGAAATTTTCATGAGACTGTATGAAATATCTATCTGAGTCCATGCTATTGAACAATTCTAACGCGCCATTTGTGGAGCGCGGTAAAACTTGTTTATAACGAGTGCGTTTTTCCATTACGATAAATCATCTGTTTTAATAATTCTCTATGTGAAAACGTCGATTTGTCTTCTTCTTGTCATTTGTTTGTCCTTGTCTGTTGATAAATTTGTGATAATTCAATTAATTGAAAACGTCAGCTGTTTTACAACCAAGTAAATTTGCAACAATAATGTATCTAGAATTCTACATACCAAGACGATATAATATGCTCTCTCACCAATAAAAGATAGCCAAAAAAATTATACCAAAGTTCTATATTTCATTTCAAAAATTGATATTAAGGTATCCGACTACCCTAATGTTATGATGTTTTTGAAAAACTGACAAATTTTTTTTCGTGATTTTATTTTATAGGCTATTTTATTAGCTTTATAAAAATAACAAGCTTTTTTATTTTCCATTCACTAGAACAAAAACTACAAGTGTTTTAGTAAAATCAAATGCCATAACTTTAAATAAGATATCAAACTTTAAACTGCGTTTTACTCCGAAAGCTTTTTTTTTTCTTCTAAAAACTCAATCGGGGACAGCAATTGCTCAAAAGGATTTTAAAATACTTTGCTGAAATTTTTTGTTCTGTATAACAGTAGAATTGTGTGTGTTTCAACCTTCAGATTTATTCAATTAGTTTTATTATAAAATTTACAGTTCTTTATGTGAATATAAAATCACTGTTTTCTTAAGATATCCGACTACGTTCGGAACCCTGATTTAAAAAAAAAAACGCATAAATGTATAATTTTCAAGATATTTAGTGTCACTTAGATTAGAATACATTATAAAATTTTTGGGACATTATGACAAAAATTATTTAAATACAATTTTTTTGGAAAATTAACTTAGAATAACCTTTTTTCCAAATGTTCCCCTTTTTGTAAAAAATGTTTCTATTGTATTCATTTTTTTGCCTGTATATACCCTCGACTTCTGTACAGAGGTTCAACTGTGATTTTTGAAAAATTCAAATTATTTTAAAGAGTTCAAACCATTTGAAATAATTATCGGCGTATTTTCTTAAAATTTCTCCCTTCTATTTTCGTAAAACATGGATAAACCGATTTCCAAGTTATACACTACAAAAATTTTAGTTGAGCCTCTGTGTAGAGGTCTGAGCTGAATTCAGGCAAAATATTAATACAATAGAAGTATATTTTACAAAAGGAGGGGCATTTGGGAAAAAAGGTTATTCTAAGTTAATTTTTGCCAAAATATTGTATTTAAATAATTTTTGTCATATAATGTCCTTAAAACCATTTATAAGCGTCTAATCTAAGTGACACTAAATTTCATAAATATTATCCATTTACACTCTTTTGCAAAATCACGGTTCCGAACGTAGTCGGATACCTTAAGTAATTTCATATATTAAAAAAGATAAAGTGCTCTAGTTTTTGTAAAAATTAAAATATCTCTTATCCTGAATGTGATTTCAAAAAGGAATAGCAAAATAATGCATCAAAATTGAAAAATTGAGAATTTGTTCATTTACTATTTGTATAGAGCGGGCCTCGTTTATGTAGTTTTTTGTCAATTTTTACCCATCTTTTCCCATTTTAGTAGTAATAATTTCTTTTTCAATTCTTAATTTTAGCCTTTTTTTCTTAAAATATACTAAATAAATCTAAAAACCACAAAAAAATCTCCACATGTCTATCTTTTTAAAAAAAAGTTGTCGCAAGCAGTCTGATACCTTATAAAAAAATAACATTAAAATTTAAAACTCTTGTGTTGAACAAGATCACGTGAAATTTCTAAGAGTGATAAGCAAGACAACATGGTGCCTTACTCGCAACGAAGCCACATGGTCCAAAATGATAATAACAATGGGCAAAATCCATGGTAGTCACATAATAAATTTAACCACGTGCTATTCATTGAATTCAAAGCAAACTTTAGAAGCAGAAGTCTTCTTGTACTACACTTTCAAATTTGATAACTGGATAAACATATCCTACTCTTGAAAATTCTTCAAATAAGTTTTCCCAAATAGAAAAAAAATCTTATAATAGACGGATTTTTTTTTCAAATACGTACATTTAAAAAAAACCCGTACGTGCATTTGTTTACCTGTACGTGTTATTATTGTAAACTAATTTGAAGTTTTTTAAAGAAGGTTTTGTAAAATCAAAAGAGTTGACAACAGTGAGACGTCAAAGCTGATTGGCTGAAAGAAAAAATTACATTTATCATGTGACTATGACGTCATTTAAATTGATCTCATTATTCTTCGATTTATGCCTGGAATTAGCTATGATGCTTCTGACCTTTCCGTTTGTATTTCGTTTAAATGGATCTTCCAAATCATAGAGACATGTGATATGAAGCTGTTTTTGAACTGAGTGAATCAATTTCAAATCATTCTTCCAGTATCAATATTGCTTATTTTCGATGATTTATGTATTTAATTTCGTAATTTGATAGCCTCTATGTTATATTCTGTTTATATTTTCGACTTCAATAATTCTTTCTTTCTTTTTTTTAAAGAATGCTTCGTTAAACCATTTACAAAAAGAGGAAACAACTCATTTGCAAACAATATTAGTGGGACAATTTTATTAGAAATTTTGGCTTAAATATATCTTAAACATCCTGAATTCTTACCTAAAAGATGAGTGTAATTTCTCTTTTTTTTCTCTCAACATTTTTCTCTCATATATATATATATATTATATATCTTCGGTCTAATTATCAGACTGCGTAAATCCATCTGGGATGTTAATTTGATACAGAGTTTTGTTTATGTTCGCCAAGATAGGCGATAATATTACAATATGGTTTATTTTTGATTTTTTTATCGGGAAAAATGTGGTTCCCTGGGGATAACGTATATTATTTAGTTTTTTTTTTTTGCTTTTTTCCCGGGGATCTCGCTCAAAAAGGAAACATTTTACAAATTTTGTGTAATGAACGTTTTAAATAGTGTAAAAAATTTATATATATGGGTGTAATACATTAAATTACTTCTGTTGTATTTTTTTTATGTTAAAATTTTCCATTCCTTTTGAAATCTAGTTTTATTATAAAATAAAAAGTATTGATTACACTACGAGGAATAAAAAAAAAAGCGGGCGCCAAACATGGCGGCAAAACAAAATGAAGGGAAACGCGCCAAAAAAGCTTGGCGCTAGCACCCTATATCAAATGAGTTACAACGGTGGGCCGTTGTAAATTTGGCCGACGATATATATAAATATATATATTATATATATATATATATATATATATATATATATATATATATATAAAAATTTATATTCCCCATATTTTTTTTTTTTACAAACAAAGCAATTAATTGTAAATGCATATTAATAGAATATAGCTAGCTCTGTGTGTATAGAATTGCAAAATATACACCTTTCGTGACGATTCTACCCTAAAACTTATTAATAAAAGGCATTACGCCAAAATAAAGCAACATAAATAGACACATATTAAAAAGGGTTTCGATGTTCAAATTATTTTACTTGTCTCATTCTTCTGGAAGTAAAAGCAGGTGTAATGATGGTCCGAATTCTTTTCCAATCTTCTCCGGATAAACTTGCAACACTTTTATCGCCCAAAGGATCTCCGGTTACCATGTCCTGGGAAAAAAAACATAATTTTCAATTTTCTTCTTTGAATCAGTAACTTGAATAAGTTGCTCACTACTATAACTTCATTCCTACTTACATTACTACATAATCACTCGCCAAAATAATAAATAAACTGCTTAAAAAATAAGAGAAGCAGTAAATGCAATGAAGGTTTGACGATGGTCAGGGCGAGATATTTATTGTATAAGATAAGTTGCAACTGTTGATACCTAAAAACACTTATATGTTCTCAATTACTTTGCTATATAGTCATTAATCAATCGTAGATTATGGAAATAAGACATTTAATAATGGACAGACTCATTTACGAGTGTGGTGGTCTCCACACTGTGTGTGTGTTTGTTTGTGTGTGTGTGTGTAGGACTAGCTTCCTTTCAAGCAAGTTACAATTTTCAATGGTCATTCTATTTCTTGTAGGAAAGTACCCAGAACAAGACAATGCCGACACATAAATTCTGGGGCGAGTCAACCTTTGACCTTACTTTGGTCAAAGCTGCAAAATTTCCTCACCAGTCTCATACTTAAAAGTCCACCCCACGAGAGATGACAAGGGACCGATGGCCGCAGTGCCGATTTAAGCTCATTTCAGGCCCTGGGTGCAGAAGATCTACAGGCCCCCTTCGCACTGGCGGGTCGAAACTTATAATCAGAAAATTTGGTTAAGTCCATTTTTTCCCCCTTCAGGCCTTCGGCCGGGGAAGAAACGGGAAAACGGGCGCGGTGAATATAACTGTATGTGAACATCAACACACAAAAACGTAGGGCTTTTCCGAAATTGATGACCCTAGCTAAAAGAACTTTGCTTTTCAAAACAACCAATATAATTATCTTTAAAAAAAAGTTAAATTATTTTTTGAACTTTAAAAACAATCCTAAACATTACAGTTTTCAGAATTACCGGAAGAATTTATTAAAACAAAAAAGTTTTCGATATGAAAGAATTGAATGAGTATTTTTTTTTAATGTCCAGGGTAGCATAGTATCTAGTTTTAATTGCAAAAAAATCTGTTGTCTCTTCACAAGCCTCCATATTTATCTGATGTTTATGTACCGTATGTAAAGGAAAATATATATGTAGTTCACTTACCCTTCGGTAAGGGAATATGTGAAAGTCCTTGACAAAAATATCACGTAGAAGATCTGGATATAAGTTGGGGGTTGCTAAATTCAAATGTTAAAAAAGAAAACTATCAAGATTTCTATACAAGATAATATTGAAAAATTATTATAAATAGGTTATCGCCAGATTTAATAATCTAAATTCATATTCAAGGCTTGAATAGTAAAGAGTGAAGTCTAACATTAGCGATTAATGTAGAGCTACTTTGACCCCATTTAAAAAAATATGAAATAAAAAATTAAATTATAGAAATAACATTAAGAATATTTTGTAATTTCTTATAATGGTAGAGAAATAAATTACAGATAAAGAAAAGTAAAAAATACCCTTTAGTAATTAATCGAACTTAATTATAACTTAATCTTTTAGTCGTCAAATCTGGAAATGGGATCTGGAATTAGTCGCTGGATTCGGGATGGGATCTGAAAATGGGAGATCTTTAGCCCTGATGATCCTGATCAGAATAATGGAACAAAATTATTAAATTAAATATTGCCATCAGTCCTGAATAAGTGAGCAAAATTTCGAATAAATCTGACCTTTTTTGGGGAAAAATTTAGTTTAAAAAAATTTCCCTAAAAACAAGGAAAATTATAAAAGGGTGTTAAAAAGTTTATTCTAATCTGTTATTTTAGCTATATATTTTACAAATATCTTTATTTTGCAACTTTTATTGCTCAGAAATGGATTTTATCTTTTATCATAGAATTGAATGTTTATTTCCTGTTTCAAATAACGTAATCCAGAAAATTGCCAGCATTTTTACAAATAGTTTTTCTTTTGTTTTTGTGTTTTTACGAAGAGAAATTACATAGAAAGTTTGTCTTATCACCTATTTAAAGTTAAATTTTAACAAAATTTAGTTTTTTGCCGGCAAATCTACTCTTTCCTTTTTCTTGGCACAAAACTAAAAAAAAAAAAAAAATTGGCCTTTTAAGATAATTATAATGGATGCAAAAGTAATCAGAGGAAAGAACAAAATAGGGCCTATCTAAAATTAAGATTGAAAGAAATAACATCACAAAAGTATTTAAATGTCACACAATGCTTAAACTTCCTAAATATTTTTCTCAAAAGGCCCAATATATAATATTTTTTTAACACATTTGCAATAGGGAGAAAAAGCGATAACAACATCTTGTTTTGAACAAACGGACTTTTACTTTTACCTTTTCTAATTTTTCTCTATTGTTGATATACAACAATAAAAAAAACCCCATAGAATATTATTTATTTTTAATTTTTTCCATTG
>BMAV01020596.1:29766-49055 GCA_019973955.1 Trichonephila inaurata madagascariensis | reverse complement strand
AGGATTTTGAGCCTTGACAGATTTATTTTGCGTCAGTACCTTTGTACGGCAGGTTTTTAGTGACTCTAACTTATGATCCACCGAATATGAATTCGTGATCATTCGTGACTATTCGTGAGGCTACAGCGACCACGTGTGCTAAATTAAAATTACGTATGACTAGTGATTTTTTTAAAAAAATTTCTTCTCATTTATCTAAAATACATTTCATTTACTTTACCCTTGTTTTCTTCCGTATTACTTCTTTTTAAGTTGCATTTAAATACTATTTTGGTACTCTTCTTGATAGCGGATTCAAAATGGCTTCCAAAACGTCTCTGGAACGTTTTTGCATGCTAAAAAATAAAATGGCTAAATTTTCCCCGGCGGTTATCGAAAAATTCATTTTGGAAAACGTATCGCTGCTTTTGATACAAAACTACTTTTATCGTTAAGAGGAACACCGAAAAAAAATACGACAGAAACGATATATTTTATTCAGAAATGGGCATTCCAATATGTAAGTGACATTTATTTTTCACGCATAAACAATATTGTGTTCCGTGCTTTCATAATATGACTTAACGTTCAATCTTATATTAAATCGTTTAATCAAAAACATTACATAGAAAAATACTTTCTTGAAAACTGGCAAATGCATTTGCAAAAATATTTTCCCGCACCAAAAAAAAGATAGAAAATAATTATTATACAGCTCTCCCTTTTCTTTAACTTTCATATTTAAAATACCGATGAAGAATTACAAAAAGAAATAACTTTGACATTAAACTTTGATATAATAAAATACAAAATTTGGTATGTCATTTCAACATATATCAGTATCTTGACAAATATTTTAAATATAAAACCTCTAAAACTTGTGTTAGCTTTCAGGGATATTCATGTATTTGTGGTACTACAGGGCCAGCAAAAAGACCTCTCCTATTTCGAGAGGGCGCTGTGTAAGTTATGGTAGGGATGCGGTGGTGGAAGGGGTCTAGATCGCTAGCGGTATACGTGCGCTTTGCAGTAGTTGCAATGGCGTGGCAAGGTGAGCATCGAGCATTTGTAGTGGGGGAGCATATTCATAATGGTGGTTCTGTGATTACTACTAAGAGAGCATTTCGCATTCGGTTCCAACTTGGCCGGCATTATCCCGTTCCGGATAAAAAAAACTATTCACGTTTGGTTAGAAAACTTTAGAACATCTGTTTCTGCACTGAAACACATAAAACGGCAGTCCAACCTTGGACCGAAAAATGTGGCACGTGTGAGAGCATCCATCGAGCAATCCCCAAAACGTTCAACACTAAAACATGCAGCTGCCCTGGGATTGTCTAATAGGAGTGTAAGAAAAATCCTGCACAGAGATGTTCACATGCACCCATACAAAATGATGGTAATCGATAAATTATGTGACATAAATTTCCAAACTCGCACAACTGCGTGTAAAGATATTCTTCAGAACATTCCCCCTGGAGCTGATTTGATTTCGTTTGATGAGACCCACTTCCACTTGCCAGGCACTGTAAATAAACAAAACTTTCGCTACTGGGCAGCCGAAAATCCTCTGGTGCTTCACCATCGACCACTTCACAGCCCTCGTGTGACAGTTAAGTGGGCCGTTACCCTATTTGGCGTGTGGGGTCCTTATTTTTTCAAAAAAAAAATAAATAAATAAGGTAATATTAACGGTTACTTCATATCGCTGCTGTCACAGGATCCAGACCTTCCTCCGACCAAAATTAAACCAGTTTCTTGGGGACTATGAGGAAACAGGAATTTAGTTCCAACAAGACGGTGTCACAGCTCACACTTTGCGGCGTTCGCTAAACATTCTGAGAGAGCTGTTTCCTGGACGTTTTCCCTCTTTGCGATTTGACATCGCCTTGCTCACAGGGTCACCTTATTTATCTCCTTGTGATATTTCTTCTTTTGTGACTCTTAAGTGCGTAAGTGTACAAACATCGCCCAACAACCCTGCAAGCACTAAAGAAGGCAATCACCGAAGCAGTGGCTGTCACTTTACTTTCGGGACAACTTTCAGGAAAGAGTTCATCAATGTGTCGCTATTGGAGGGCACCATTTAGTAGTCATACGTTTTAAAACCAAGTAATGTAAAATAGCACCGTATTTGTTGCTATCAAACAAAAGACTATTCTCTGTATCTTTTGTTTGTTTTTAACTGCCTTTTGAAACAAGAGAGGTTAATGTACCGGAGCCTGTATTTCAAATTAAAGAATTGAAGTTGAAATTCCGAGCATGAATGAAATATTTCAAATCAGTTGTAATACCTTAAGAATTAAACTTTTAATTAAGAAAAAGGTTCCAATTTGAATTAAAATTTTAATTTTTAAATCTGCGTGAATGGAACTTTTTTTTTTAAAAAAAGCGAGTGATTAATATTCAGAAATATTACAATGAATAATATAAGTAAAATAAGTTATGCAATTTGCAAACACTCGAAATAATTTTTGCTTCAGCTGAATATAAAACCAATTGCTCCTTTTCAAATGAAGCAAACTCGTGACAAGCCGGCCACAAGCTCTATAGTCAACCACTAGGCTTCCGTGGCTACCACAGTTGGGAGGAATAAGTATGGATGTTTTTGTATTGAATTTGAACTTTATTCATTATCAATTTTATTTTAAAAATAAGAAAATTTAATACAGTAGAGTTTCGAAAACTCTACCAAATGTGGATCGAAGGGTGGCCGAGTTTGTGAAATTGCAGGGTTATAGAGAAGGAATTAAAAAATAATATAAATACGAGTGTTTCCTTAAAACATATTGTACTACACTTGATAATGTATTCTAAAAAAAGCAGTATAACAGAAAATAAACTACCGAAATACCCTTAACAAACGAAAAATACGTGCCTTATGAAAGTATAGAGCCGGGGGAGGGGGGGGCATTAAGTCGATCGTGATCGACCGGTGTACTACCAAGACATTTTGGGGTGACCGTCTTCATATAAAACGTTATATATAGACGCGCTTACTAAAAATAACATAAGTGGTTATTAAGATAATGGAAACCCCCGTGAATGAAAGAGACACCGTGAATAAAACTTCGACCCAAATTTGAGAAACGTTTTCTAGAATTTTCTAGACTAAAATCAAAAGTTGCACTCTCATGGTTAACCCATTTGGCAATGTTGATGTGAAAAACATAACTAAAAATACGTTACATGCTCTCTCTATCTCTCGAGGAAAACGAAGCTTTTTTCTTCTTTCAAAAGGACGTAATTTGTAAAGAATAGCTTTTGGAATCTAATAGACCAAGTAAAGTATCCCAACTTTAAAAAAGCTGCAATTCATTTAACATCATTCTTTCGATCTATACCTATCTGTATGAATCTACATTTTGAACGAATATAATTAAGACAACATATCTCACGTTTCACAGACGACCACTTAGAATCCAGTGAAGATTAGCAGTTAGTAATTATATATAGAGGTATTTAAGATTGGGGTGGATAATATGAAGACTAAGTCTTCTACTGAGATTATAGCTACGATAATTAATTTTAAGTGAAAATTATTTATTTTCTGATGTATGTGAAATGTTTGAACATGTATCAGTTGGTATTATTAAATTTATGGGAATAATTATTACGTTTGTATTTTGCGTTTTTCTTCAAACGTAGTTTTAAAATAGTAAGCTTTTCTACTGCAATTACGTAGGTAAGTACACATATTCTGTATTTATTATTGTTATAATACAAATATTGAAAAAATTGAAAAAATTAAAAGTAGACCGTGCCATGTAAAGTCTTCCCACCCCTGGCAGAGAGCATTTAGTACGTGAAAATGAAAATCAAGAAATACGTAGGATACAGTAATTTATCTGAGCAGACACACCTTTGAAAAATACTTTATGAAGGCATAAAGTTGTCTATAAAAAATTAAGTAGTAGACTTTGTAAAAAATGGTTACTTTTCTTAAAGAAATTGGCAATGCCTATTGTATTCCGTACTGCCTGTTTTGCGGACTCAACTGTATAAGGAAATAGTGTACTTTGGAAATTCACTACGATACAAATTATTCATAAAAGATTAAAAGTATTATTTTGTTAGGGAACATTAAATAACAATATTCGCTAATGTTTAACCATTTATGTTTTACAAAATCACTGGAGAGCAATGACAGAATATATTTGAAAATATCTAGCATTTCATATGTGTTATTTCTTAATAAAAAATATTCAGTCCCTCAAAAAAAAAACCCTTCACACAGTGTTTTAAATCCAACTTTGGGGAAAGAATTTTTTCTTTCGTGAAACACGCTTTGAAATGCAACAATGAAATCTAGTAACCACGTATTCAGATGCGAACAGAAGAAAAACAACTCGACAGATGCATTTCCTTGAGGCAGTGAAATATTTCGAAGCTCTTTGCCATTTGCATATGTCTCTCCTCCCAGGAAAAAAGTCGAATGTAAAATTTATCGTCTCGGTATTATTTTCTCAGAATTATTTCCCGGGAAAAGAGTCATCAGGAAAAAAAACTATTTATTTTGCAATCGCATGTAGAAATGATTGGTTCATTGCGCATTTTCTAAGGGAATGAAAGGTTATGAAGTCTTTGAGAGCATCGTTTAAAATTATTTGTTTGCAAATTCTGTGTAAAGGAATTTACATGTGAAATTTCGCGAGATAAATTTAATGCAGTGGGTTAGAATTTTTTTCTTCAAAATTGTGTACATATGTGTTGTGACGGTTCTTTACGCGACCTTCATACTAATCCTCTTGGGGGAATCTTTAGGGCTAGCATTCGCGTTTAATTCACAGCCATCCCTCTCAAGAAAAAACCTTAATATGCAGATTAGTTAGAGTATATAAGGTCAAAGTTTGGTAATTGTAAGGCAGAAGGGGCGGAGAATCTGTTGCAGCGTTCTAAGGTGAGATTTGAGATATTTACGCAACTTGAGTTAGGAACGGAGTTTCGCCACTATACTAAATTGGTGGAATGGGAATTTGTAGGTTGGGTTGGACTAGGTTAAATTGATCTGTTTGCTTGTGCTTGTTCACTCAGGGTTTATTGCTTTCTTTATATCACTCCTAAGATTTCCTCTTGTGATTTAACTTGTGGTTAATTAGTGTGAATGAATAATAATAAATTAGAATTATTATGGAAGTTTCTGGCCATGCTTTGTTTTCTCCAACATATTTAGGTAGGCAGGACAGTGGGAGAGCGACTTTAGGTGGAAGTCGCTTAAAAAGTGCTTATATATAGGGAATATAGATCAAAATTTTAAACTCTTCTGAAATTCATAAAACCTATTACCAGCCTAAGAGATGACTGAACATACGAACATTAAACATGAGAAATGTTGAAAGAGTGAATTGTTTGTTTGTTCGTTCTTAGAAAGGTTTTTCGCTTGAATAAATGCAATTGAAGAAAATGTGATATTAATTTCATATTTCGAAGCGAAATTATACACAGTAAGCTACCAAGAAGCAATCAATCGAAAAAAGGAAACTTTTTAAAAAGATAACAATTTTACTTTGTAATTAACTCCAAAAAAAGCTGGTTTTGCAAAATCCATAGGTTCTATTTTTATTCATAAACAAATAGATAATCCATTCTCACGTAATTCACAACAAATTCTCTTTTGGAAAGAAAAAAAAGTGAGTGCATTAACGTCGTTTTGTAATGCAACACGAGAGCTACTGGCCTCGTAATTTAGAGCCTCGGTAAAGTGAAAAGGACGTCACCTGAGCTCGTACACTTCCCTTCAAACTACACCACGATGGATTTGACGTGCAATAATAACTCTACATCAGCGATACTCAACCTGCGGCCCACCGGGACTTTTTAAGTGGCCCGGTCAAGGCCCATTGCTCTGAGAAATTCATTTATAAAAATTTGGTGGGGAATTCTTTGTTTAAAAATCAAATATATCAATTTGCATTTTGCTGTCGAAATTGTATGGGTGCGAATTGATATTTTTTTTCTGATTAGTGATAATAGACAACAGTGGAGCAGCGACAATTTTATGAGTGGAACTAATTTTTAACTATCTTTCATATCTTGCAAGTGAAAAATATTCGAAGGAAATAGATTGTTTCAAGACGATTGGGAAGTTGACTATTTTGCAGTGAAAAACAAGCATGGTTCAATAATTGTTCGATTTGTCACGAAAGTGTATTTAAAAAATACCAATAAACGGGAATCGTTCAATGACACTTTTCCTCGAAGACTCTTTCAAGAGATAATAAATAGGCTTTCTTAAATAATCTTTAAAACAGAAAAAAAGTGTTGTCATTGGTATTGTCACCGCAATAGTAAAGGCACCCTATGAAATTTGGTGTATCATTGGTAATCAAATGAAACCATTTACTGATGCAGATATTGTGAAAGAGTGATTCTTAAATACTTCCAATTTAGAAAAATTCTGTGACAAAAATAAAAAATATTAAAAAATACTTAAGAAAATCAAAATAGGAATTTTAATATTTTGATCAATTTCCACATATTAAATTTTCTATGTTATCTTGGGCTTAAAGCACATTCCCCCCATCCATTTATCCTCAAGTTGCGGCCCGCGTGAAAGAGCTAACATATATATGCAGAAAAAAGGTTGAGTACCCTTCTCTACATAGTGAGTGCTCAGTGGCACTAAGGCTCAAACTAAAGACCGCTGGCCACGAGATCCTGACCATGTCTACTAGGCTACTGCAGTCACAAAACATCACGACAGTTGTTTAATTAAGTGGTATAATGCTATTTTAAACATTATAAACTGCTAGTAACATCTATCATGACCTAAATCACAATGCGACAGAAATTTCGACCATCAGATTGAGAATCGCTTCTTATAGACACCTGCTCAGTGCGTAGTTGCGATGCTCTGTAGCCCTCACTGTTTATTCATTCATTGGACATCAAACATCATCATTTGCATGATTGGTATAAGTGTCTTTGCAAACGAAATTTCATTAAAATCGGGCTACTACTTCTTGGTGTGTCGTGTATATATATATATACTCTATCTGGCCAAAAGTATCCGGACACCCGGTGGTATGGACTTAGAGCGTCCTGAGGCACATATTAATATGATGTTGGTCCCCCTTTTGCATGGATGTCAGCCTGCACACGTTTGGGAAGACTTTCCACCAATTTTTGATAGGTGACCATAGGAATTGCCTTCCAGGCGTCCATCACAGCTGAAGTGAGTGCTTGCAGTGAGGATGGTCGATTTGGCTGGCTACGTAATCTGCGCTCTAATTCGTCCCAAAGGTGTTCTATGAAATTTAGGTCTGGGCACTGAGAAGGCCAGTCCAGTTTTTGAACACCCATTTCGTCAAACCACGTCTGTGCAAGCCTCGATGTGTGAATGGAGCAGTTATCCTGCTGGAAGAGAAATGAGCCTTCCCCGAAATATTGCCATAGAGTTGAGAGTGCAGCATTGTCCAGAATGTCCGCATACATCTCAGAGCTCATGTTTCTAATCACAGGAACTAACGGACCCAGACCAAACCACGAGAAACACCCCCACACCATTATGCTTCCACCACCAAACTTAACAGTCGGCACAATGCAGTCACTAAAAAAACGTTCGCCGGGCATCCGCCAAACCCAGACGCGTCCATCCGACTGCCAGACTGTAAAGCGAGATTCATCACTCCAAAGAACAGTTTTCCACATGTCCACAGTCCAATGACGGTGAGCACTACACCATTGCAATCGATGCTTCGCATTCTGTGGAATGATGCTTGGCTTGTGAGCGGCAGCACGACCATGGAATCCCAAGTTTTTTTACTCTCGAAGGACAGTCCTGCTGCTAACACTAATTCCTGATAAACTTTGGAACTCCTGAGAAATTTCCACCAACGAGGACTTGCAATTTTATTTCACTACCCTTTTCAGAGTTCTGCGGCTGCGTTCACCAAGTATTTTTGGCCTACCGGTTCGTTTTACTGCCGTTTCACTGCCTCAACGTTTTCACTTCACAATTACATCACTCACAGTGGATTTAGGCTTCTGTAGAAAGTCCGCAATCTCACGAACTGATTTCCCACAAAAGTGGCATCCCACTATACTGCCACGATCAAACTCACTATGCTCCTTTGACTTACTCATTGCCTCACAGACGCATAAATACAATCTGACAAACCACTACCAACACTTTCATAGCCTTCAATTACGCATCAAATTGCGTCACTCGCCAGAACCACTTTTTTAAGGGGTGTCCGGATACTTTTGGCTAGATAGTGTGTATATATATATATACACTATATATATATAGAGAGAGAGAGAGAGTGTACTTACAAATTATACAAACAACTTTGTCGACATAATACAGAAAAAAAAATTATGCGGCGAAGAGGGACCGAAAAAAGTCACTTAGAAAATACATCAATTATTTACGAAATTTATGAGAAAGTACTTCCAAATAAATGAAAAAATTAAATTTCACATGAAAACACTTAATTTCTCAATGTATATATAAAGTTTTCAAAATACACATACATAATTCATTGCTACTCATTGCAATCCAAAGCAAACATTTTCCTTTGATGAAAAGCTGTATAGCTTTCGTCACTACTGAAGATGCGATTTCAATTGATTTATTTTTGCCACCCCAAAGTGACAACTTTTTGCGACGATGATCGGTTGGTCAGTTGCTTGTAAAATCACAATAACCAGATATGCATGATCGAAGCTCGTTAAAGAATTTCAAACTCCTTTCGGAATTGATATCTATTTTAAGAAAAGGCTTTTTCCGATTTGTTGGAAAGCTGGATCCCTGCATATATTTTATCTGCTCTTAAAGAGTCCAGTTCTTTTTGTCCGTCCCCACCCGGGGGGCCCCGCGGCAAATTCCCAAAACTCTGTCCACATGCAACCCGCAACAAATATTTTTGCGGTCTGGTGGCGAATATATTGGCACATAATAATGTATAATAATATATTTTATCATAATGTATTATTCGAAATAAACCTACATTTTTATGAATATAGATTTTTGTTGCAGCCCACTTAATGCTCAACTTTGTTTGTTAGCCTTTGAGTTTGACGCCCTTGGTTTTCATAATCTGTCAAATAATGGATAACGCCACTATCATTGAAAGTTTCTTCTTCAATCAAGCTCGGGCAGCTAGCGCGTTGAGAGAAAGCAATTGAATGTGCATTGTCGAGAGACTTAACAAATAAAAAGAGTATCTTAAAGTGTATAAAGTATGTTAATTGATAGAAACCCTTACAACGGTGGAAAAGCCGTTGAAATTCATATGCCGCATAAAAAAGACGACACAAAATAAATAGCACAAAAATAAAGTCGCATAAAAAGGACCGCACAAAAACGGGCTCTACTGTACTAAATACAGTCTCTAATATTCTTAATGCAGATACTTTAAGGTATCCGACTACGTTCGGAACCGTGATTTAGCAAAAACGTATAAATGGATAATATTTATGATATTTAGTGTCACTTAGATTAGAAAATGTATATAAAATTGTTTTAAGAATAGTGTTACAATAAAAAATTATTTAAGTACACTATTTTGACAAAAAATGAACATAGAATGACCCCTTTTCAAAATATTTTCTTTTTGCGAAAAATGCTTCTATTATAATAATATTTTACCTGTATATAGCTCAGACCTCTGTACAGAGGCTCAACTAGAATTTTCGAAATATATAACTTAGAAGTGGGTTTATCTATGTTTTATGAAAACAGAGGGGAGAAATTTTAAGAAAAAAAACGCCGATAATTATTTCAATGGGTTGTAACTCAGAAAATAATGCGAATTTTTCAAAAATCATAGTGGAGCCTCTGTATAGAGGTCTGATCTATATACAGGCAAAATATTATTATAAAGATGCATTTTTCACAAAAGGAGAACATTTTGAAAAAAGGTTATTCTAAGTTAATTTTTTGCCAAAATATTGTATTTAAATAATTTTTTTGTCAAAATGTCCTTAAAACAATTTTATACATGTATTCTAATTTAAGTGACACTAAATATCATGAAAATTATCTATTTATGCGCTTGTTTAAAATTAGGGTTCCGAACGTAGTCGTATACCTTAATGTTTAAAATACATAATTCTCCTAACTCTTTTAACAGATGCACTCTAACTCCTTACTTTGCTCTTTATTTTCAGCAATCCAGTTCCAACTAGAACGTTTCGTTTCCTTTCTGAGTTCAGAACAGCAGGTAAAATAAAATCAGAAAGTCATGTAAATATCTTGGAACTACAAGAAAAAGTAGGTTATTGCCACGTATAAAATCCTTATATATATATATATATATTATTCATCCGGATTCGCGTCTTCATGCATTATGAATGAGCGGCTTTTCTAGTCCGGGATCAGGTAGGAAAAAGCTGGAACTCCGGGAAAACGGAAATCACTCCCGTAATAAATCAAGATTAATGATACTTCCTGGACTAGATGGGAGATGATACGTGTAGGGGCATTAGGTTTATAGTTCACCGATATGTGTTTTCCCGGTAAGCTCATAATGTAGTGGTCTTGGAAGTCGCAAAGAATCATGGGCGTGAATTATTAAACCAAAGTTTGAATCATTTCAAGCTTACTTACCATACATCTTCCGTAGTTTAAAATAATAGGTTTAATGATCTAACGTTTTATTGTAAGACATACTACACTTAGGAATCGTGGTTATAATCTTCATCAACATGTTATTCGTACTATTCTTTTAAAGATTCAGTTCAACTACTTTTCTTTCCAAAAAGAAATGTTTTTACTTTTATTAAATATATATAACAAATTGTTATGAAAGAACTGTGTATAATTTAGCTTAACCCTTTCAGGACCAGCGGAAGGAGAAAGAAGCTCTTCCCCAGGCCCGCACGTTTGGAGAGGATACACATGCACGGGACTGGTCGAATTTCCCTGCTAAACCTAATTTCCTTTAAAAATTCATATACAGGTATAAATGCAATCAAATACGCTAAAACTCACGAATTGCTATCATTGATAATATCTGAATATGGAGTACAAAAGTGTTCACTCTATTTAAAAAAAACAACTGCGAATTTTAAAGAAAATATTTTCATTTTAATAAAAATAAAATTACACTCACGTTCAAAAAAAAATTGACAAAAATCCCATACATTTAAATACGAATATAGAAAATATTAGGAGACTAAGCAAACTTATTCAAAATATAAACAGAAATCCATAGAGCAATAGATCACGAGCCTCTAAATGTCCGATTATCTCGAAAAATAAATATGTGCAGTGGTTTATATTCATAAATATCTCGTATCTAATTTTAAAAAAAAACACGGAGCCAAAAGCACATGTTGAAGTTCAAAGCTTTATGAAACATTATTTGAAAAAAAATGGTTTTTAACCATTACACACACACATCTAGTGCTTGTAAAAATTAATATTAAAACGTTCCTAACTCTGATCACACCGGTGTGATCATGGGCCTACGAGGAGGGAAAGCTCAATCACATATATGATGCCGTGGAGGGGGAAACGCGTGATCAAATATATGTAATTATAGTCTTGAACGGGTTAATGTTGAATCTCAACTTATTGTTTATTAATGTTTCACTCTAGAAATTATATGCAACGGATTATTTTGGGCTATATTCAAGTGACGAGAATGACCTGAGCTGGAAGTCTCTCCCCCAAAACTTTCTCACCAAGCCAACGGGAGGGCTTTGAGTCTTCAGTTTTAATGAGCTCCAGCCTCTCCCCAGTGTCACTGAACAAGTGGCACTAGAGCTCAAACTCTTGACACACCGACCGTGGCATAACCACTATACTACCTCCCCACACACCAAGTATCTAGTAAGGAACCGCGATTGAGAATTTATCACGTGACTACTGACTTTTGGACTCCGTTTCAGTTACGGAAAGCATAAATTAATTAGGGACTTGGACCATACCAACACGAGCAATCCATTCTCAAAATCTCTATAACCACGCCAACTGGAGGAATTTGAGTTTCGACAGTTTAGAGTCTTCATTGGCACTAGGTGTCAAACCCACTACACAGCAAATCCACCTTCAAATTCATGACCATGGCCACATTCGGCTACTGAAGCAACTGTATTCCCCGGAAAAGACACCTTAATTCATGTATATTACGAATTTTATGATATTGTTTTATACCAGACGGATTGTTTTTTCCCGTTATATTGAATAAATAACCATCTCATCCTCAATTTTCCCACATCGGTGCACAACATACTTTTCGCCCCCTCTCCCACAGAATCTAATAAACAAGAAAATAATAGTTAGTGCATCCAGATAAGTGAGTGTTTATCAATGTCGCGAATGAGTGAGTGTGTGAATATTAACGTCGCGACGTTACAGTGCGATGCGTCGCACTGTTTAGCTACACGAGGTCCTTTGGCGACGGACCGCGTAATTTTGAGCTATGGTCAAGTGACGTGGCCTACACTTGAGCTGGCACCCCGCCCCCTCTCAACTACCACATCACACCAACAGGAGGACGTTTCAGCTCACGATAGATTTAACGGGCATCGCGCCCCTACACGGCGGGTCTTTAGTGATACTGAGATCGAACTCGTAACAAAGCCAGGCACGCGATCCGATATCTTCACCACTCGGCTACCGCGGCCATTTATCAACGTTGCACTATAAATCGAGATTTATTGGCGAGGGACTACGCAATTTTTAACCATGATTATATGGCGAGGACAATAACTTGGCGTGCACCACCTTTCTCAACTTCCTCGCCATACCAACGGGAGGACTTTGAGTCAAATCAAATTAAACGTGCATTTGCCCCTCTAAACGGAGAACCTTCTGTGAAACTACAGTTTGAACTCACGACACACTAGACACGCGAGACCAGGACCACTAACCTACCGAGACCACGTATCTTGATGAGATTCTTTAAAAGTAGTTTTCATACATCCGAAGCTCATTCCCAAATTTTTTAGATGCACCTAAGTTTTTAAAGTTATACTTACAAAATTTTAGGAGTGTTTAAAGTAGTCTCCTCCAGTATTAGTGCTTTTTTGTAAATGATTTTTCCACACATTCAAGGCCTCAAAACATTCATTTCTTGGAATTGATGAAAAAATGCATTTGTATCCAAATTAATATCTTCTTCTGAATCAAAACGATGCCTGCTTAAGTTCTTTTTTAGATTAAAAAATAACCATGACTCCCGCAAAGCTAGATCCGGAGAATAAAGTAGATGTCCTATAATTTTAATTTGTTTCTGTTTAAAAAGCTCTACTGTTGATCTGGCTATATGTGAAGATGCATTGTCATGGTGAAGCATTAGTCTCTATACATTCACTTCTTGGAGAATTTCTGGACGGCATTTAATGGTATACCAATTTGCTGTTAATGTTTTCTTTCCTTCCAACATGATGGCTTTGACCCACTCCATACTTCTGAAGGAAACTGCATACATTCTTATTTTCATTGCTCGTTGTCTTTCCACCATTTTCGGCGTGGAATCATCCTCTAAGAGATAGGATTTGCTTTTTTGACGTATTAGAACGTCAAAAAATGGTATGTACGTTTCATCATCCGTTACAATTTTAGAAATGATGCGGCGGCGACAATCATTTGGCACACACAATTTAAGGGTTTCTTTACTGATTTTGACACATTCCTCTTTTTGGTGCTGTGTTAGATTATAGGAAACGCAACGGCAAACAACTTTTTTCAAATGTAATTATTTATGAATAATTTTGTGTATGGCTACGGATCTAATGTTAAGTTCCTTTTGTATCATTTGGTTGATACAGAGATTATCCACACTAACATATTTCGTATCGCAGGCACATTATCCGGGATTACTGTGTGTTTTTCATCCTGAAGAGAATTGCGACCACTGCAAAATTCTTTAAACCATCTAAATACAGTAATATGACATGGAGTTCGTCATCAAATGTTCATTGCAGCGATTGAGCGAATTCGTCTTGATTTAATCCCGCTTTAAAATCTCTTTGAATGTGCATGCGCGTCCAGTGTACCTAATAAGACTAAACTGGCTTTCATACGTATGGAATACTTGGGTCCTATGCTGATACTTCTCACAAAGTCAGTCCAGCCGTATTTCCTGTAAATTTCATGAATGTAAAGCATTCTTCACTCATTGTTCTCTTGAATGCGTCCAAAGATTTTACTTTAGATTTTTTTTCTTTCAAAAATGAGCAACTTTTCTTCTTCTGCTTTATTGAGGGCCCCACATTCACTTCCATAGAAAGCAATAGGCCTGATTAAGGTTTTATAGATGCTCAACTTGGTGTTATGAAAGAAAATTACCCAAATTAAAATATCCAGTTTCGTCAATGGAACCAATTAACCTAATTGTTTTTTCTAAAGCAAACGTTGCTAAATCTTCATTAAAATACGATTACAAGTAACGTTTTTGTCAAAAATAGCTATTTCTTATATAGCATTGTGTGATTCTGGTTTTCTTCCAATATATTGCAATTCAAAATAATTATACCTCCTGGTTCTTACGGGCGATTTTCCAAAAATAGAAGTATTTATTTTACAAATTTTTTGCAGAATAGGTTCAGTGAATCGATAGTCTCATTGAAAAAAAATATAGCTCCTAAGGTGTTTTCAATAAAAAAGAACTCCCATAAGTTTTTGTGAAGGAGGAAAAAAAACCTTTCTTTTTCCTTTTCATTTCTTTGTAAGTGTTTAATAGCAAATAGAAAAAGAAATTCAGAGAGAATCGTTTCTGGTCGAGTGATAAACAATTACCCACAAAGCGGACAAATTTCCTACTTGAATTGCTTCATTTATTTGCTATCCCTTGTGTTAAAAAGAGATTCAGTGTTTATAGGGTAGTATACTTAATACTCTTAAAGGGATGGGGTGGCGAACCTTTATGGATCAAGGTGTCATTTTTTCTAGAAAATCTTTAATGCGGCACAGACGTGCCATCAAATAATTTTGACTTGTGAATATTGGGAAAAAAATAAAACTAAATACTAACACACACAAAACCTTTACTACGAAAAAATACCTTTTGAGCATACCTATACATGTTTTAGTTATACGAGTTATTCAAATTAAATTTAGATTAGTGGGACTTCTGTTGTTGCAAATTGAACGACAAATAACTTATATTAGGTTTGTAAGATGTTACTTTTTGTAAAACACATGCTGAATTGGAGTCATTTTCCGAACGGTTTCTAAGCATTTAAGGTATCCTACTATATTCGGAACCGTGATTTTAAAAAAGCGCATAAATGGATACTTTTCATGATATTTAGTGTCGCTTACATTAAAATACATGTATAAAATTGTTTTAAGGCCATTTTGACAAAAAAATATTTAAATACTATATTTCAGCAAGAAATTAACTTAGAATAACCTTTTTTCAAAATGTTCTCCTTTTGTGAAAAATGCTTCTATTATAATAATATTTTACTTGTATATCTCAGACTTCTGTACAGAGGCTCAATTACTATTTTTGAAAAATTCACTCTATTTTCAGAGTTATAACCCATTGAAATATATATAATTATCAGCGTTTTTTTCTTAAAATTTCTCCCTTCTGTTGTCATAAAACATGGATAAACCCACTTCTAAATCATACATTTCAAAAAATATAGTTGAGCCTCTGTACAGAGGTCTGAGCTATATACAGGCAAAATATTATTATAATAGAAGCAATTTTCGCCAAAGGAAAATATTTTGAAAATATGTCATTCATATGTCATATGGTTCACCATCCCTGTTAACTCCCGGTCACCCATGCGGTACAATGGTTAGCGACGCCGCAGACTGCTTTGCCGTAATGCCTGGGTTCGAATCCCGGAGAAGCAATTGATATTTGTAAATGTGTAGTGACTTTGCGGCATTGAAGAACTTTAAATAGCCTTCGAGCCGTAAATCCTCTCGTGAGGTTGGAGGAAGGCCTGTAATCTCACCTCAGTGTATTCTCCCTCAAAATTGAAGTGGAATCGAGCTAAAACTTACTGTCACCTGCATGGTGCTCAAGGCTACGGCTAACGACAGGTGTACAATCTAGCCTTTTGATATGATGAATTTCGCAGACCTCGATCTGGCATATGCCGATCAGGTGATATTAGAAACAACAACCCAATATGTGATAGTTACATTCCTGTTACATAAATGTAGAACTATAATAACTCTCAGATATGTTTAGGTATGTATTAGCATTAATATATAAAATGTAATAAAACAATTCAAATGGAGCCGTTAAAAGGCCAAAATCTGTGTATAACTCAGACAAAAATCGAATCCATTTTTTTATTATTTCCAGAACGCTTTAGAAAAAAAAATTTCCAAAGAATAAATGGATTATAGGATGCAGCTTGTATAAGTCAACACATTTTTTTAAAAAAATCTAAGATATAATTAAGACTGGGATTTAGACCAACGCAGCCATAAATAGAGGAACAATATAGAATACGCTTTCGAATAAAAATAATTGATAAACCAGATTATTAATTTTCGAACGTGTTAAAACATTCGCACAGGAGGTAGTAACATTTTGAATAGCAAAATTATTAATATATACTAGATTGAGATATATCAATAAAATGTACAAAATTTAAAACTGCTGATCATTTATTTAAACTTGTAATTTTTTGGTAGATCACTTTAAAGTGGCAATCCCTCACGCATTATCGAGAGTAAGTTATTTTAACTTCAAATTATAAAGCAACTCGTAGGCTATTGGCGAAGAACCTCGTGATTTTGAACCTCGCTCAAGTAGCGAGGATGACACCCAAACTGACAAACCCTCAAAAAACTACCACAACACGCCAAGGAGAGGGCTTTGAGCGTTTACAGATTTGGCGTGCACCAGCCCCTCTACACGGTGGGTCATTAGTGTTATCAGGACTCGAACCCGCAACAATGCGGCATCGTATCTGTGACCCTAATCACAAAAGCAATTGTGACTACTAAGCCTTCTTGAAACATGTTTCGGAAAGAACTTTCCAATGTGACTAGAACAATATAACTCTTCGCCCATGCGGTGTAGTGATTAGCGACGCTGACTGCTTTGCCGTTAGGACTGGGTTCGAATCCCGGATAAGACATGGATGTTTGTAAATGTATAGTGCATTCGCGGCATGGGGTGCTTTAAATAGCCGTCGAGCCGCAAGTCCTCTTGTGAAGTTGGTGGAAGGGGAAGGGATGTGGGAGGTCTCTAACCACTTCCAGAGTGTTCTCCCTCAAAATTGGGGTGAAACCGAGTTAAATCGTTCTGTCACTTGTATTGTGCTCAAAGCTTTAGCTAACGACACGCGTTACTTAGCCCTTTGTCATGATAAATTTCGTGGGCTTTGATCCGGCCTTTGGCGATCAGGTGTGGCATTAGTAAGAACAATAACAATATAACTCAGAAAATCTATCTGAACAAATTCTATCTAAAGTTAACATTCAGTTGTATTTCACTAACAAATATTTAACACATTTCTTTTCACATAATATAAATTAAGAAAAAAATATATAAATAACTCCCTTATGATGCTGTGTGTGTGTGTTCATGGATAAAAAAATATATGTAGTAAAAACAGTACATATAAATGGATTCACAAAATCAATTTTGATTGTTCACAGGATATCTATCTATTGGTAGTCAGTTAACTATTCGTATGCAGTGTAAATCGTGAAGTAACAATCAGTGTGCAGCTGGAAGTGTTTGTAGCAAAGGAAATTCCACCACTCTTCTTTATGTATTCACCATTTCTTTGTCTATGTATGTTTTCTCCTTTTCATTATCTTTTAAACATTTGGCACAGAAATATTACTGGTTTTTCCACAGGTACATTTATTCAAATATATTCTCTGAAGTATACTAGGCTTAGAATTAACATTAAAATACTGGCTACACCACAATATTACGAAACCTAATTTATTTGCAATACATCGTAGTGTTGTAATAAGACTAGATTGAGTTCCCTTCTCCATTTTAAGAATGAATTGTCATGTAAATACTGCTAAACATACCCGTATTAAAGGAGCATTTAGTTCTGAATATACAATTATTCTCTTTTAAGAGTTATTCGAGCAATTAGTGCAATTCTAAAGGCTCGTGTTATTCAGTTAGAATATATGAGTTCTGTTGCTATCGCTGAAGAAGAAATTTTATCTCATTAGGTAGTTCCCCGTTATAATATCTTCATTTATATTCTTTTATAGTATATATTAAAAGAAAATTTTATTTGCATTTGTTTTCATCAAAATTCTTTCCTTATTTAGTGAATGTATAATTACTACAAGGGTTGGAAATTAATGAATATACACAAAAATTCGTGTGTGGAGGTAAATTTTAATAAACTAAGTTACTAGTATTTTATGTACAGTGAAAATGTGTTAACACAAAATTGAGAGGACTGAAATATATTTTCGTGTTAAAAGAATATTGCAAAAAAAAACATGTTTCAACAAAATTAAGTTTATTAGAGTATATTTCATTTAAATAGATATGCATATATTTAATAAAAATCAATGAAACAAAAACATTCAGAAAGACAATGAAATTTGATACAAAGTTTTCAAATCTTTTGAAAAACAAAACATTTATTTAGTTTTTGGAAAATAATCTGATATTTTTCTTTTCATTGTCTTTTTTAGTACCAAATTGTCAACAAAATGTTCGATGTCATCCCTTCTGTTATTCATTCCCCCATTGGAATGTGCGTTTAAATAACTGAACATAATTTTCGTTATAGTTCTCATTTCAGAAGGAGCTGCATTATTCATTTCATTTTCATCATAGGAATCTGCATAAATATTTTTTGAGCTATCTTGTATCAAACTCCAAAATGTCTTTGTCTGTCATACTCGGGGCTGTACACACAGTATCATCCTCTATCGCAACGAATTCTTCTGTTGATACAGTGGGACAGTCCTATCCGGCTGGTGTTTTCCGTATTTTGTTCATTCCCGGAAGGGAATTCTTTTCTCGTTGAACGATTTTTGCTTTCTGTTAAGAGAAAACAATGTGAGAAAATAGTTTGTTGGGACCATTGTATTATTTCGTGGTAACCCTTATGTTAATGCCCATGTAAACTTTGGCATGTTGGCGCCACATCTTGGCGAATTTTAGAATTGTAAACAAATAATGGCGACGCTTAGGGTTGCCGCAGCAATGTGTTTTGTATCAACTCTAATGCTTTGTAAACATATTTCAGTTCGTTCGAAAGACTTCATATCGGAAGTCGCATTAATAAAATTGATACTTAATTGGTGAATTTTAGTACAGTCCACTAAATAAATAACCCAACACCTTATTCCATTTTAAGTGTTTTCACGTTAAACGTATTTCATTCTACTTGGTTTGATCTTAGTGTTTAAAAACTTGAGCCTTTTGAAGCTACACAAGAGTTATTACCTC
>BMAV01020596.1:9718-29366 GCA_019973955.1 Trichonephila inaurata madagascariensis | reverse complement strand
TGTTTAAAAACTTGAGCCTTTTGAAGCTACACAAGAGTTATTACCTCTATATGGTGGGCTTTTAATGGTTGAAGGACTAAAACCGAAGACTCTACAACAACACCGGCTACAATTCCTTACTCACGCTACGTGCTAGATATCTGGGTTGAAAAGAAATTTCCCTTCAAACCAATCAGAGCGCTTTTAAACTCCTTTTCGTATGAATCAATTTGTGATCCACCTGACAGAAGTATCAGACAGTCAAAAACTAGTTTCGAGTAGAAATCGCATTGGTTTTCTCACACGTGGTTAACTAACACTTCCTAATCACATTGTCCTCTCCACTAGTTGATTCAACTAAAAAGATATTGAGGAAAATACACTTTTCACACGCGACTACTTTTGTACTGAAAATGGAGAAAGCCTTTAATTGCTTCTTCGTACTCAACTATTGTTCCAATGAGTCAAGCACTACATTTTCATTCAATTTTGTGTTCTCATCTGAAAGGAATTCTCTCCCTTCTTCACACAAGTGGAGTAGTGACAGAAAACAAGTTGACTCATACGAAGTTGCTTGTTATGAAATCGGCCATATGCCTGACATTTAACAGTATGACTTCTGGCAGAAAAAAAAACATAGCAAAGACAATACGCTTTTTTTTTTTGGACAGCCACAACTATGACTATCCGGCATATGAAGCCCTGATGAAAAAGTGAGAAATGAATTCTTATAATTACATTTTTTGGACAAATAAATATCATTGAATTTATATATATACAAGGTGTGACACAAAAAAGAACGAAACTAAGTAAGGTAGCATGAAAAAGATTGGAGTTGGTAACAACTGTTTCGGTGACGTCATCCCACGCACACCTCTTCTATTAATGTGACCAATTTCGCCTTAATCGATCACGTCAGTTGGGTTTGAGTTTGAGTGAATATTAACGTCGCACTGTTCAGCTACACGAGGGCTTTTGGCGACGGACCACGTAATTTTGAACCATGGTCAAGTGACGTGGACTACACCTGAGCTGGCACCCCCCTCTCCTAACTACCACACCACACCAACGGGAGGACATTTCAGCTCTCAACAGATTTAACGTGCATGCTGCCCTACACGGCGGGTCTTTAGTGGTATTGGGCTAGAACTCATGACATGCCTGTCATGGTCCGATACCTTAACCACTGAGCTACCGCAGCCCTCACGTCAGTTGGGAGTATTACGTCATTGAGAGAACACGTGCAGCTGCATTCTACCGGAAAAATGTCGAATCAACATCAAATTTCTTGTGAAATTTAAGAAATCAGCCACGGAAACATTTCAAATACAAGTACAAGGCTTATGGAGATGAACTAAATTTTATGGATAAACATTGTCTAGTTTACATGTGTTTGAATGGTATAAGAGGCTTTCAAGGGGAAGGGTCAGTGCGGATGGGATGAACCTGCTCGGCACCCAAGGTCAGCGATTACAGACTAAAACATAGTCAATGATCGTGATATCAGTGGATTCCCTCTCACATTAGTGGTCAGCCTGTTAATCAGCACTATTACATTGAAGAATTAAACAGATTTTGTGAAAAATTTAGGGCCCTATCTGTCAAGCAGTTTCTGACCAGCAAAAGCATTACTGTGATGGAGCACCCTCCTTATTCACGTGTTCTGGCCCCATGCTACTTTTTATTTCCTACAGTTAACTCTTGCTTAAAGGGAACCAATTTTACATCAGTTGGAGGTTCAGGCGAAAACGGAAAATCTCCTAAATGTACTTCCAAAAGCCTCGTTCCAGAACTGTTCCCAGAAATGGTAGCACCTATTGCAGAAGTGTTTGAATGCTGAAGGAAACTACTTTGAAGGTGATTGATTGATTGAATATTAACGTCGCACTGTTCAGCTACACGAGGGCACTTTGAAGGTGATACTGTCGCATAAAACTGATTCTGTAAGTACAATGATTTATTGGATCAGTCTCGTTTTTTCATGTCACTCCTCGTACTTTTTAATAACAGAGTCCTTGCTATGCCTCGGAATTATATATATCAGTATTCATTTATCCCAGGATCGGTAAGTGAATATCAGAAAGAAAAAATCCTGAAATCTAAAACGTCAACATCTAAAAACTTTCGAAGCGATTCAAAGATGGAACATTAACTCTCTTCAGCTGTGAATCGGCGTTCTTCACGAGCAATTCTGAGAAGAATTTTTCCACTCTCCCTCTTAAGACGATAGCAGTCCGTACAAAATATTCTCTTGGACTATTTTCTCGAGTGATACGAGCCGTTTTATATCTGCACACCTATCCGTTCCGAGGTATTTCTTTCGGGGGTTTGAGACAGAAAAGTACTTCTACGGTTCTTAGAATATCCTTTATTTTCTACTCTTCCTTCTTCCCGCTCGATGCTAACGAGGTAGCAGATATTTTACCATGTCATATCTTCTGTTCTACGGAAACATAAAAGGAAACGATTGCATGTCACTTCGTCTGTGATTGTGTAGTAGCTTTCATTCTAATTTCAAAAGATTTCCTTCTCAAGGTATCCGAACACGTTCGGAGTACTTTTTGACAAAATAACTTTTAAACATTGTAAATAAGATTTTAGGAGACTCAATAGTAATAAATACTAATATTTAATCAACAATATTTAAAATTAATTGCCTAAATTTTACAAAAACCACAATTATAAGGGAAATTTTAGCAATATTTTTGTAAAACTTCAAAGCAATTGGAGAAAAAAAGTGTAATAAACTTATATTCGTAAAAGTATTACTCAAACAAATTAGATACACTTATCTAGTAAATGTACTAAAATTTTAATGTTTTATTAAAATTTGAAAATTTTAAAACTGAATGAGTAAACATTATAAGAAAAGTCACATTCTTTGTGAGACCATTATTTAAATAACAAGTCCTAACTCAAGAAGTCTTCATACAATAAGAAATATTTTAGTACATTCTCTAGGAAACAGCATAAATATCAGGTTCAAAAAGTTTTATAGAAATACATTTGTAATATTTTGAGTTATCAGATTCGCCATGATAGGTTTTGAACAATTTAAATGCCCACCTCTGGTAGATCAAAGACCCACTTCCAATTTTTCTAACTTTATAAAATGGATTGTAGCTTAGCCTCTAGGTAGCGTAAAATCAAAACAAAGTATGTTTTGTAAAGCCAAATGATAGCTCTATTCAATAAATCAAAAAACAAAAATATCTGTCTAGAATGAATTTGGGCATTTTCAACGGGTTCGGATACCTTAAAATGTATCATTATCCTACATTTTTTGTCATGAAAGGAAATTTAAAAGTAGTGATGCAACTCTTCAAAATTTTATGAATCTTTTCGTACAGTATTAATGAATTTCAATACCTGACCTCGGCTTCAATATCAAGCACCGAAATCTGTTATTACATAATTACGGCATCGAATACCATGTGGAATCTAAAGCTATTGCTTTGATCTATCATATGAACTAAATTCCTAAATAAATCAGTATATTTCAATCTCTATGGGAAATTACAATTGATAATACAATATCTACTGGATCACAAACTGATATATCTACGTAAATGACATTACCTGCGACGATAATATTTGTGGGATTCTCATGATTTGACATATTCGATTTGTCACAGATATGTACAAATTTCAAATATACTATTATCCAATGAAATATTGTTTAACAATTTTTTTATATGAACAATGTTTTATTTCAACTTGTTACTAGGTAACAAAAATATTTTGAATTGTTTTATGTAACAAAATGTATATTAAAATATATTTATTTAATTATACATATATATATTGATTGATTGAATATTAACGTCACACTGCTCAGCTACACGAGGGCTTTTGGCGAAGGACAATGTAATTTTGAACCATGGTCAAGTGACGTGGACGACACCTGCGCTGGCACCCCCTCTCCTAACTACCACACCACCACAACGGGAGGACGTTTCAGCTTTCGACAGATTTAACGTGCATCGCTGCCCTACAGGGCGGGTCTTTAGTGGTACTGGGCTCGAACTCGTGACAAGGCAAGCCACGGTTCGATACCTATACCACTCGGCTACCGCGGCCTATACATATATATAAGCATTAAATATGTTTTAATCTATTTAACTGTGAACATAAGCATATTGGTTAAAGTATATCAAATGGAAAAAAGTTAATGAGCAAATTTTTAATCTATGAGGACTGTTTTTTGAGTAAGGTCCGCATGTTTTTTAAAAAAAATACCAATATTTTGTTTCCAAAATCTTTATTTTAGGATTATACATACGTTTGCCTTTTTTTCTACACAGTTGCCGAGTTTATTAATGAACTCTTCATACCTTAGAACTAAGTTTTGAAAACCCTCTTCAAAGAAGTCTACCGCCTGTTTAGACAGCCAAGAGTTCACGGCCGCTCTCACTTCTTCGTTGTCACTGAAGCGTTTCTCACCAAGACTGTGTTTGAGGTACCGGAAAAGGTGGAAATCACTCGGAGCAAGGTCGGGGCTGTATGCTACATGGTCCAAAAAGTCCCAGCCAAAAGATTCGACTAACTCCCGAGTGGGGTTCGAGAAGTGTAAGGCCTTGCGTTATCGTGGAGGAGCAAAACACTTTTTGGCAGCCTGCCGCGTCGTTTGTTTTGCAATGCTCTTCGGAGCTTCCGTAGAGTTGCGCAATAGGCACCAGAGTTGATTGTTGTTCCTTGTGTCATAAAGTCCACCAGCAAAGCATCGAACTGGTTCCAGAAGACTGGCCAGAATCTTGGGCTTTGACAGCATTTATTTGGCTTTGACCTTGACGGGAGAGGATGTGTGTCGCCATTCCATTGACTGTTGCTTTGATTCCGGGGTGATATGGGAAACCCATGTTTCATCTCCAGTAACGATTCGACTCAACAAGTCATCCCCTTCTTCCTCGTAAGAAATCAAAAAGTTCAATGAAATGGCAAACCTCTGCTCTTTGAGTTCCGCTCTGAGTTGGGTACCCACCGAGAACACAATTTCTTAAAGTTGAGGTCTTCAGTCACAATTTTGTACACGCCCGACCGAGAAACGTCGGTAAATTCCAATGAAAGAGTGGTTATTGTGAATCCCCAGTTCTCACGAATTTTCGTTTCAACTGCTTGCATCAAATCATCAGAGATTACAGAGGTCCGGCCTGACGTTTGTTCACCCATTTTTAAACTTTCTAATCCATTTTCGAATTTTGCTGTGACTCATTGCTTCTGTTCATTGCTGTCACTCATTTCTCAAGTTCATTGCCATAAACTTCTTTTATCTGGTGATAAACGTCTGCGGCTGACATGTTTCTTGCAGTCAAAAAAACGGATAACAGACCGTATCTCACACTTGACGGATGATTCAATCATCTTAAACATTTTAAAGACGCACTGTGAAGCTTACACGACTGCTACAGAACTGGAAATGGCACGAGTTGAATTGAGTTAAGTTTGGTGTTTTAAGGCGCCAGAGCCAGTTTTGGCTATAATGCGCCAAACATTCATAGGTCTGTGGTCTGGACGGGAAAAGAAGAAGAAATTGTATGACAAGATGGAGGGTCGAAAATAGAGAAGGATCACTGGGGTACCTCGGGATTGTGACACCCTTACCCACCTAAAGAAGGTGAGCCCCCGAGGGTGGAAATGGCACGAGTGATGAAGAGACTCGTTGCGGCGTACGCGTGAACTAGGTAACTATACGCGCCAACGGACTTTACTTAAAAAGTAACCCTATTATATACGAACAGTTATTCAAAGTTTCTCTTTTAAATGGAACTGCTTACTTAACGAATCCGACAACTTGCATTAACTTTTTTAAAAAAATGGAGATATGGGGATTTTTTTGTAATTTTTATATTTGTATAGTACATTTTAAGAAAAATGGGTGAAAATTCGAGCAAAAGAAATTACTAAAATGGGAAAAAGCTAAAAAATAACATAAACGGGGCCCATTCTTTACCAAAGGTTTATGAGCATATTTTCAATGTTTCTTTTCTGATGTGTTGTTATATTATTCATTTTTAAAATGACAATAAGGATAAGAGATATTTTAATTTTTACAAAAAACTAGAGCACTATATCGTAGTTATTACATGAAATTGATTTTAAAAATTGGAGATTATATTCACATAAAGGATTGTAAATTTTTTAATAAAACAGTGATTGATAAATCCGAAGGTTAAAACACTTCTGCTATTATACAGAACATACACAAAAGAATTCAGTTAATTATTTTCATAACTTTTTGAGCAATTGCTGTCCAAATTTGAGCATTTAAAGAAAAACACATTTCGAGTAAAACGTATTTTAAAATATATCATCTTGCTTAAAGTAAAGATATTTGCTTTTACTGAAACACTTGTAGTTTTTGTTCTAATGAACAAAGAATAATAAACTTGGTATTTTTATAAAGCTAATATGACCTATAAAACAAAATCATAAAATAATTGTCAGTTTTTGACAAAAATTCACAAATTTAGGATAGTCGTATACCTTAAAGGGTTTATGGTACTCAAAAACTGGCTCTAACACATAATAACCTTTTACGATAGGCTACTTTTGGTGAATTTCAACAAATCTTTAGTGTATTATAGGTTGGAAAATATAGCCAAAAGGCTTATGTTTAAAATGAAATAGGTTACCATAACTCTCAAATGTTTGAAAATTAATACCTGGATTGTAACTAATATTTCATAACAAATCGCTGGAATGCAATTAATCTTTGGCGATTATTCTCTGGCATGCGGTTTATCTTTGGCAGAAAATCACTGCCATTGAATTCATTTGTCCCATAGTCCTCTTATTCGTGATATATTTATCAGATGACTCAAATTAGAATTAAAATATTTTATTTAGTTCAGAATATCCTAAACGTATGAAATAAAACAAAATTTCTCTTTTTTTAATAATGAAGGTGCAATAGACCTATGCCGAACTCTGCTTCTTTCCATATTTTTACACTGCAGTTCAAGCATTCAAAATAGAGATAAATCTCAACACTCTTACTTTAAATGCAATTTTGCAAATTATATATTTTCTTCCAAATTTCAGTGTTAAAAAAATTGTTTAATTATACACGGAGGGAAAATAACGAAGTTATATAACTTAATGTACAACAGAGGTGGAATTATAAATACATATATAAACATATTTCTGTTTAAAACTAAAACCATCCCTACGTATAACAAAGAATCCAATTTTTTTAATTAAAATTTGCAAAGGATTAAAATGGTAAGAAATGTATTCATTAGTTATTATTCACATTATTTCAGTGTGTATGAACGTTATACTGTGAAACGGACTATTGACAGAATATCCAAGAGAACCGAGCTCACCCGAAAAGGGTTTAGAGCTACAAAATGATCCCCCGGGAAGCTACTTAAGATATTTAATACAAATGCACCGTACAAAAAAAAAAAAAAGAAAAGAAAAGAGAAAAAGAGAGACTGGAAACATTGGAAAAAACACTTGTGACCACATAAAAGTAGCAATCCAATCCCATCTAAGGAGTTTGATTCCGGATTCTAAAGACAATTCTTTTACATTTTAGTTTAGAGTAAATGGAAGGATTTTCAATGATAAATTGAAAGGTTTTTTTTTTAATATTTTGAGATGAAAAGACCAAATAAAAATCCTTAGTCAGAAGACATGAGTACACATAATGGTCAGCGTCCCCAATAGAATGACAGACAATTGGGAGCAACTTTTAATTTAAAGCAATGCAAAGAAATAAATGGACCCTGGTTAGTTAAGAATTGCGTAACGTTACTGTAATAGGGACAAATATCTAAACTGGGTTTGGATAAGAATGGGGACTGTTGGCGACAAATTTTGTAATTTTAAACTTCGGTCAGTTAACGAGGATGATGCTTGAGCTGACATCCTCATCTTTAAATTACCACATCACGCCAACGTGATGAACTTGAGCCTTGATTTGTCAACTTTGAGATTCAACATGCCCTTCTACACAGCGTGTCTTCAGTTTCCAACCACGAGCCTGTGACTATGATTACTAGACCAGCGTAACCATTTTAGTAGTAATCCTTAATCAAGAAATTAAGTGCAGCACGGATTAATACACTAAATATTTTATGGGTCATGAAAATGTTTATATCAAACACGAGATAATTTTGCGATGAAAATAAAATTGCGGGACTCTTTTAAAATGATATAAAAATTTCTGCATTATAGAACGCCTCCCTTTTGCAAACTTTCGAAACATTAACAAGTGAGTCATTCATTTTTATCAAATATAATTAAAAATAATGTAACTTTTTTTTACTATTTATTATGTTACCATTCTTCTCAAATATTGGATACCGAGTCGGTACTTAGTACAGGAAACAATGCAAGATTTTCTTAAGAGATAAAAAGTATAAATATTTTTTTTGTACAAAATATTCATCAAAAGATGCCTTTTGATCAGATTGCAACACGAAAGGGATCTTATGAGTATTTTATTACCTTATTAATAAGTTTCCTCCTACTTAATCTCGTCGATATATTCCCCATGAAACAAAGTTACAGATTAGATTTATGATACGCTCATTTCTTTGGTTATTACAAAGAGTCCACCAACTTCATAAACAGAGAGGATTATTTCCGTTATATCTAAATTTTATGTCTGCAAGAGTTGTTTGGTTATTTATAAAGGGAATTCACTCATAAGCGTATTACGAGGTAGGATTCGAACGTTTCCGAACTGAGCTTGTAACGTGGAAAATTTTTGCAGTAGAGCGACTTCAATAACTTATTTGTGTTATTGCATTCTTACCCTTTCTAAGAAAAACGTTTATTCCGAAACATGCTGTCGGTGGCTCACCACGGCGTCGTATTTTGTAGGATACATTTAGTCGTCGGTGATTGAAATTGTGTTTCTTGGGCTGATCATGAACATTAAATTTTGTGTTCGTTTGGAAAAAAAGTACTACGGAGACTTTCGAAATTTTGAAGCATGTGTAAGGCTGTGATACATAATCGTGAACGCAAGCTTTTAAGTGGAATAGACGTTTCAGAGAAGGCAGGGAAAGTGTCGAAGACGACAAACGTTCTGGATGTCCGCAGACTTCTCGCAACGCTGTGAGTGAGTGTGGTGTTTTATGGCGAAAGAGTGACTTTTGGCCATATTGCGCCACATATTTGTTAAAATATTAAACCAATCATAAAAATACGCAGACTGTGGTCTAAATGGGAAAGGAAGAAAAGATAAAATAGAATGACAAGAGAGGGGAGTGACAAAATAAAGAAGGATCACTAAGGTACCCCGGGGTCGTGACACCCGTGTTTACCAAAGACAGTGAACTCCTTGGGAAAATGAAAATATCACTAGGGCACCTAGGGATTGTGGCACCCGTACACATCTAAAGAAGGTGAGACCTCTGAGGGGGTCGCAACGCTAAAAAAGTTTTCTGCGGTGCAGGCTTCAAACAACATAATCAGATAAGATATCCGCGGCCACATGTCAATACTGACTAAAGATCTTAACATGCATAGATTGTGTCAACATATACTTCCTCCGTATGTTAAGACCAATCTGCATATTAAGTTAAAAGTGCATCGTGCATGTGTGAAATGAAATGAGACTGGTGCTTAAAAAAGTGCTATTTGTAATTAACATACACAATAGAATTTAAATTAAAATATTGTGAGAAAGTTTCACACATGCACGATAAAAATGACAAAACTAAACTTAAAAATTTATTCAAATGCATAATCTAAATATCTTAAAATCTTAAATCATAATCTTAATCTTAATTGACATTAATCATATTGTTTCAATAAAATAAATTTATATCATTAAAACATTTCCTTTTATAATTAGCATATTCACATCTATCACCAAAGAAAACACCTTATGATCCACTTTCTCATGAATAAAAACGAATTGGAATACTCACAAGCCATACCATCCACCAATTTCGCTAAATTATAAAAAGGGCGCCAAATGCCACCATATGAAGCAAATGCAGGAAATCTACTCACGCACATGTTAAAAAATAACAGTCTTGCACAAATACGCGAATATAACAAACATTTTTAAACGTTGCGTTGTACCGCTCCAGCGCATGCTCAACAATAATATTGTCTATAATTTGTAATATTGTTCATTTATTTTGTTGTGAAACATAACAAGTAATAAAAAAATTAAAGTCAATTCTTACTTAGATCAACAAAGAAAATTTTTATTTTAGCTTCTTTTTAATTAAATAGTTGCAATTAATATAAATATGTATATACATATGAAGGAATTATAACATTAAGTGGTAATTAATTTTTATTAATTATCTTTAAAATATCGTATGGTCATTCAAAATCAATCGTGTATATAAAATTTCAGTTCAACTGAATGCTTTAAAAAATGCGAGGAAACAAATTCTTTAAAGTTTTGACCCCAGTCGCTAAAAATGAAACCAACGTGGCTGTATCTGTAATTCTTTAAATAATTAGTTTCAGTCAATTAATTTAATTAATTATGATTAAATTATCGTATTTTTATCCAAAACAGTAGTGTATAGAAAATTTCAGCTCAAATGAGTGCTTTAAAATATGAGAAAAAGCACCTTTTCAAGTTTTGACACAAGCTGCCAAAAATGATGCCAAGGCGAGGCTATATTTGTAATTCTTTGAATAATAAGATTTAATCAATTAATTTTTATTAATTACAATTAAATTACTGTATTGCCATCCGAAATAATCATGTATATAAAATTTCAGCTCAATTGAGCGCTTTAAAATTAGTTTATTTATTCCACGAAGATATATAAATAAATATATAGAGAGTGTGAGCTAATAGTAGTAACTGAATTAAGGTTTGGGACCTATATTCTACGGAAGAGAAAGCACAGTGGAGTATTACCAAAATAAATTACCATTTGAAAAAAAAACACGTTTTTATAGTTAAACTTGAATGTAAGAAATAATTCTTAATATAAAAATGTGGTAATTAATGTCAATGTGGTAAAAGCGTGGGGTGCTCGATATCAATTGTTACAATTTCTTACTAGTTCTATTCTGAAATGCAGAGTTATTCCAAAAATGCAGTACAATTCGCCCCACGCTCTTACCACAATGACATTAACTTTCTCGTTAATTATTTTATTCTTATATTAAGAATTATTTTCTACTCTTCAGTTTAATTAACTTTAAAAGGTATTTTCTTAGATTTTTTTTAAACTATTATTTATTTTTAATTTTTTAGTTCCGTCTACAATAAAAGCGTGTTTTAGTTTTTTTAAACTATCATTTATTCATTGAAGATTTAACCTTAAATGCGCCATTTTTTTTTTTAGAATTTACAAGACCCTTTGGCATCCTATCAGTGCGCTGATATGGCCTTGTTAGCAAAATGTGGGATCAGTCAACATATTTCCCTTTTTCAAATAAAGAACACCTTTTTTTGTTGTTGTTGTTTTTTGTGTTTGTATTAACAACGAGTGTTTTCGCTGTAGAGTTGTAACCAAATTTGTAATTAGTCACCAAATCTGGAAATGGGAAATGTTAATCCTGATGATCCTGACCAAGACAAATGGAACAAAATTATAAAATTATTATATAGTCATAGGTCCTTGACAAGTGTGCAAAATTTCATCTGGTCTTTTAAAGTAGGTAAAAATCGAATTCCACGATTCCGTTTCATAAAAGTAAAGCTAATAAAAAAAAAAGAGTATTAAAAAACGGTTTAATATGTAATAATCCGAAATACAATGGGTTTCAGCAAATTGGTGAAACAAGAAGCATCGTGAACCTGCTAGACAGCATTTAAGACTGATGCAAATTTATAAGACGTTGATTGCATAAAGACTCGTTTGTTTCGATTTCGAATGCAACTCCGGCGTTTTGGTCGCCTGAATTATCTTGTTATTAGATCTTTCGTATATTTCACAAACATGTGTTTTATTTCAAAATATAAAGTACTTAATTCTTTCAAGTCTTCGGTAATTTATATGTGGAAGGGCTAATACGAAAGGAAGATGCGTGAGAATTTGCTTTTGCTCATGTGCGATGATAGCAGTTGGCAAAACTTCTTAAGTTAGCGAAATTTGTCGACTGTATAAAGACGTTAGTATCGGAAACGCTGTTAATTGATGTCGTTCTGCAATTAGAGAGCATTTACATTAAATTTCCATTCTGTTTCATGGTCACAGGAATGAAACCCAATTTTATGTTCCTTAAATTTGTGCAAGACTACGGTACAAACATTAAAATTCAATTCGATTTCACTTACAATACACGCAGCCCCTCCTCTCATTTACGACACGAAGTTTCTCAACTATTGCCCATAAAAGTCATCGTTAAAATAAAATGTCTAATTCTAGTTTTCTGTTCGATTATTTCATTCAAATATTTTGTTCAACTTACAACATTAATGTTAAGCAAACCCTTAAGAAAATTTAGCAATACCAGTTATAAAAACTGAATTTCCTGAAACAGAATACAAGTCTTAAGAAATTTGTTTCCTCAAGTTTTTTGCAATGTTAGTCGTCATGCAAGTTGTTTTACATAAAAATATGTGTTAATTATTTAGATGTAATTTATAATCTAACGAACACATTATCGTTTATTTCTAAAAAAATTCCGGATATGTAGCAAATACATTTTTATGGTGAAAAATATTAATATAGCACATCCCCTAGCTTAAAATTTAAACTAAAAATTAGTTCCAAAAACTTTCTAGATGTTCTCAAAGAAGAAAAGAATTTTATTTTCAGTCTTTAGTTTTAAGAACTGTACGCACGAAAGCCCTCAAAAGAAAAGAAAAAACACCACTAGAAAGCAATGTAACGTGTTTTAGTACAATTTTCAGCGGCAAAGAATCGGACTTGGAGAAAAAAGTAAGAACCTCTCAAGCAATATTCTTCTGCTTCGAAAACTGTATGTCATTCGTGGAATATCAAATTAAATAATATTTTGTGTGTTTGAAAAAGCATATCCAACTTCAAGGTGACTTTTTTGCATATGTAAATGCAAATATTTCGAGTTATAGCGTTCAAAAGCTTTTCTCCCATCTTCCCTTATTCAAAATGAGACAGCCCTTTAATAGTATATATTTCCTTTCCAAACTTACAAATTCTACCGTGATTCGAATATAGTTTGAACGTTGTTAAAGTATTCTTTGCCTACATTTATAGGGCATCTTGTTTTATTTAAATTTTACATTGCGTAAAAAAGAAATTTCGTTTCAAATGTAGAAGGTATAAAATTGCTAAATACACTCATAAGCCATTTTTAGTTCTAACTGTCTCTGCAATATCTCCAACATCGGTCATATAAATCTATACCACCAATATATGTATTGTACGATTTGAAAATGGCAAGTTGTAGTAAAGTAATCTTACTCTTTATTGCTTGGATCTCCTATAACGTCTGTAAATAGGCTTACTTCCTACACAAAAATACAAAATGACAGATTTGTTATTTTTCTCATTCTAAAATGCAAACATTTTTATCATCCTGGACAAACTCATCTCATTTATCTCTGTAAATCATTCTATCACTTTTCAACATTTTTTCACCTCTTTTTCTTTGTTGCATTTTACAGTTCTTGTGATAAGTAATATTTTGGAGTATAAGGTTCTACACATGCTTTCCACAGAAATATGTGTTTGTATAAGTAAAGTTTTTTTGAATACCTGAGGAATTTTCAGCAAGCCACTTTACACACAATATCACCACTTCAACCAAAATAATCTCAGTGGCGTAAAAGCCGATGAGGGCCAAGACCAACTATGCTCACCTCAGTTTTCGTGACCTTGGACACTGAAGTGCATGAGCTAATGTTCTGGTCAGATGGTCATTCTGATACGAACCCCTTCCCCCCAATGTTTAGTTCCCAAGCAAGCTTGGTACTCCTTTATAGACCCATTGAAGGGATGAAAGGCTGAGTCGATCTTTCACTGCTCGGGGTTTGGTTCCCATACATGTGGCAAGGAAGCGCAGTACGCTACCATTCAGCCACTGTAATCCAATCGCCTACACCAAATTTCATTAAATTTTCTGGCATTCTTTTTCGATAAAAATGGCGAAATCTAAGAGCGAGCTACCCCTAGCTAACAAGACAATATTTCAGCCCGACAGGGTTAGGCTTTCCCGGAACATATTGCTTGAATATACAACGTCCTATAAATGATATATTTTGTTCGTCCAACGAGATATGCTTTGGGTGAGGTAGATTTAGGAATTTTTCACGAACTGGCTTCAAATATAGTCATATTAATTGTACATTATGATACAATATTATGGAATCCATTAGTACTACTAAGAAGGTTTAATTATAGATTTAATCAAAGAAATAATCCACAGTGAAGGCAATATAATTATCTCTAATATAAAGCTATAGGAAATTCCTATGCAGGAAATAGTAAGTTATGATAAAATTAAGCTTTGATTTACAATAGTTGTATTTACCAAATAGGTTTAATTTTTTCCCTGATTACAAAAAATAAGCCAATCAAGGAACTAAGTTGCTGGAAATGTATATATATTCATGTTGAACATTAAAAAGTATTTGAAAAATTAAGTACTTCTAAGAAAAAATTTCGAATCACATTAGTTAAAAAAATATACTATTACTGTGTTTCTACTCCATTTAGACCGGAAATTCACATACAAAGATTGCTTTATTGGTTGATAATTAACGTCGCACTGTTCAGCTACACGAGGGTTTTTGGCGACGGACCACGTAATTTTTGAACCATGGTCAAGTGACGTGGACGAAACCTGAGCTGGCACCTCCCTTTTACATACGTAGAATACAAATCCTAACATTATTCCTAAATATCACATATCATCTTCGAAGCTTTAAATAAGTTCAAAAGCCATGTTACAAATTTTAAAACTGTGAGAGAAGTATCTTATTACTTAAAATAATTCTGAAAACTATTTAATTTTTTACTAAACTGTATTGAACCTATTTTGTACAAAAATTCCGTTGAAACAAGTACTTGTTTCAAAGATCTAGTTTAGATCGTCTATTTATTGGTTTCATTATTAAGTACAATCATTCAGCATTCTGAAAATACAGTGAAAATCATTAAAAGTTGACAAATTTTGATTAACCCGTGGTCACTCGTGCCTGTTTTTGCTACCTTCGTTACTCGCGGGGTGTAGAGAACACCCCAAACTTTTAACGCGTGTATTTAATTATAAAAATAAAAATTAAGTCATTATGATACATATTTATAAAGTACAAGATGTGTTTTGTATTATACAAATAAAATTATTTAATTTATTGCACACAAATGAGACTAACATTAATGTAAACTAAATATACAAAATTTTCATTTTAAAACACATAATTTTATATTTTTTCATAAACCAGTATATAAAACGTATATGCCAGTAATAAATATACTTTATAATTAATGAGATAATGATAGTAGAAAGTAGAAAAATAATATTTTAATCATTTTCCAAACTTTCAGAGCAGACTGTATACAAATGCTCAACTTCTCGCGGGAATTCTCAGCCCTCCAGATAAACCTTTCAAGGTCATTACATTCCAACCGTTCCTTAAAGAGGGATTGCATCACGCCTGAAGGTTCAATGACCTAAAATGTGCAGCTACAGAAAAAATCGTGGTTCTGCACATTCTTTTTAGAAATCTGGGAGGATTTTCTTGTCGCTGGGGTGTAGAGAACACCCCGCGCGAGTGATAGCGGGTTAAATGAAGCAGAGTGAGGTTTATATACGTGGATATTAGAATTGAAGAGGATAAGGAAGATACAGAGAAGCAATAATGAAGTCAAACATTTGACAGCGACTGTGCGTTTCATTAAGCCTTATGCGAAATTGAGATTATTGTGCTCAATAGTGGTGTGCTTCTTGAATTTGTGCTTGTATAGATTTATACGTGCGTAATGATTGTGCTCGTGTTGGTAGAAAATCTACTTCAATTATTCCAAAGTTACATCATAAAGTATATTTTACTCCCTAAGAACCAACTGGTTGATTGTGTGTGTGTCGACCTTTCCTACATTTGAAAGACAATCAACCCCACAAAGATACATATTTAACCCTACAACCTTAGTTCCTAAAGCTCAGACCATGTTAATTTGCTGTTTCTTATATATTTTGCCCATTAACTACATAACAATTATTTTCTGATATAGTAATTATACCGAGAACATTTCGTTATCTTTCATCTTCGTGACACTTTCGAATCGTTAAATTTCCGAAGCCACTTTCTTTTTGCATACCAATGAAATTTGAAGATTGGCTTTGTCTACTCAACTCTCTACTAAAAAAATAAGTAATAAAGAAAGACAAAACAAGTTTAAGATCTTATCTATTATTTCGACTGCTACTGTTTCGTTGATTGCCGGATGTAAAAATTTTTAACAGCTTTTTTTTCTGACACCTGAGTAAAGAAAACAGCTGGTAAAAAGTGTGTAAGATATTCCATTTCTCATTTTATGAGATGACTGCTGAAAGCTATTGGCGGTCGATATAGTTTTCTGTTCACAAAAGTCATCTCTGTGGTCCACACAATACACGATCTTTTTTACTATCCATAAAAACTCAAACTACAAGATTTTACAACCTTGCAAGATTTCAGTGGTGACCTTAACACAACATAGCCGCTATTAAACAAGAACACATGTTTTCAAGAACTCTGTTCTGCCTCTCATCTTAGCTCTGCAATTTTATAACCTCTAACACAAGAAAAAAATAAATTATAGTTTTAAAAAACACGCTTTTATATTTAATCGAACTAAAAAGTAAAAAATAATTCCTAATACAAGAATAAAATGATTAATGATAAAATTAAAGTCATTATGGTAAATGCGTGGGGTCTTTGTACATTTTACACTAATTTTGCATTTCAGAATAGAACTGGTAAGAAATTATAGCAATTGATATCGAGCACCCCGCGCTTTTACCACAATAGCATTAATTTTTTCGTAAGTCATTTTATTCTTATATTAAGAATTATTCTCTGCTTTTTAATTCTATTAACGATAAAAGCGTGTTTCTTAGTTTTTTTTTAAACAATAATTCATTTTTCATTTTTTTTAGTTCAATTTACAATTAAAGCGCTTTGTTTTTAATTTTTTTTAAAATTCTATTTATTTTACTTCCATTTTCAGAAAAAAACTGGGGAATTCTATATTCTATGGTAAGAAATCGCTGATGCATCTTTTCCTTTTTCCCATAACGAACACTTTTTTGTTTATTGTATTTGTATTAACCATGAGCGTTTTCGCTTTAAGGTTGTAACTTAATCTTTTAGTCACCAAATCTGGAATGAGTCACTGAATCTGAAAATGGGATCTGGAATTAGTCACCAAATATGGAAATGGGAAATCGTTAATCGAAATGATCCTGATAAGGACAATTAAACAAAATTACAAAATTATGTTGTCATCTGTCCTTAACAAAGTGTGCAAAATTTCGAATTAATCTGACCTTTTAAAAATGGGTAAAAATTGAATTCCAAGATTCCGTTACAAACACAGGTGAAGCTAATAAAAGCTTGTTAAACAAAATGTATCTCTTCACAGTTTAAAATAGAAGGGAGTATCAACATATGTTATCAACAATCACATTATTTTAATGATTAAAAATTGTACAATTCAGAACAATCAGATATTAACAGTAAAACAAATGCATTTCAGAAGAATTTTTAAATATGTTTCAAGTTTTTAATTATGAGATTTTTAGATGATTACCAACACATTTTGCAACTATTTAAATCCCCCGTTGAAAAATCAGCTAAACATAGCCAATACATTTTTAAATCATAAGTTGCGCTCTTATAAAATAACCATCCTTTTCAACTTTCTCTTAGAATTTCCTTACCACATTAGTAAGGAGAGTATGTTTAGTTTGATTTTTGATTATTGCCGCATTCTAAAGCGACACGAGGGCTATTGGAGGCGAATTTCGTAATTTTGAACCTTGTTCAACAGACAATTACAACCTTGAGGAATACCTCATTTTCGGCTCCGGCGGCTTAGCGGTAGCGTGTCCGTTTCTGAAGCCCAAGATAGGCTTTGTGCCCGGCTGGAGTCGATAGATTTTCAGAATGCGAAAATCTTAGATGATTATTTGGCGTGTACAAGATCCCTTGAATATCAATTTGGCTCTGGTTCTCTCGGCAAAATTAAATCACGGCAATATTAAGCATCCAACGAGAGATTTAATTGAATTGATTCAAGCATCCAAATTTGGTAGCGAAAGGCGCCACTAGATGGCGTCACGTCTGAAATGGCTCACACATTTGGTGACCTTTCGTGTCTGAAAAGGCTTCATTCATGATATGGGGCCCATTAGAAGTAAAAGGGAATACCCCACTCTCCAAACTTCCAGTCAAGGTAAAAGGAGGATGTTGAGTAAGGACCTACTTAACGTGCATCAGCCCCTCTACACGGTTAGTCTTAATTAGCATTAAGACTCGTACTCGAGGCTCGTGACCATGATTACTTGGCTACTATGGCCATATATCGGTAGTTAGTAGCCATTATATTTAGATGTAAAGTGTGTTATTCTTTACATACATGTTCTTCAATGAGAAGCATGTTCTTCAAAGAGATTTATATAACAATTTCAAATTTTAATGCATAATTTGTTTGTAAGGAATTTAATATCATAGATCTTCAAGCTGTAATTTGCTTGCATTATTAAAAAATGAAACGTGTTGCTCATCCGCATTGATCCGTTATTAGTTTTAACTGCATCTATAATAAATGACAATGGCTTTTAAACTATAGAAACACTTTGGAATTGTAAAAACAGCTTCTTATATAGCCAACAACGCCAAAAGATGGAGTTTTACATGAGTTGGTTTGATGAAAAAAAGCTCAGTCATTTCTAAATTTCCAATTATTGTGACACAATCACCCACGAAATCAGTTTTTCATAACTGTCAGATAGGCATTTCAAATATGAAGCTTTTCAAACTTTTACATCAGCACATACAAATGTAAACTGCTGTCAAATAAAAAAAAATATATAATCGACATTGTTTGAATCTCAGACGAATAAATTTTGAAAAGGGAATAACATTTTTTGGAAGAAAATTTTAAATCAATTCATTGTATTTGTAGGAAAAAACTACAAACTTGTTTATGCATACTCTATAAAATTACATACAAACACGAACTGTATCATCGAACCTTATATGTTTAGCAAACATTATAGAATACTTCTTAATACATCTTCATTTAAGTCAGGTAGGAATATAATATGGACTTCCCTTTTATTTCGCTTTCCATTATTTTCGCGGAATACTTTGTTGAACCCAAATAAGAATTATTTATGTTTAAATATAATAGTACAAACATGGTTTATTAAATGTTCTGGATAATGTATACGTGAGGGAATTCTATTTAAATCTTATGTGATATGATAACATTGCCATTATAATAGCTATAACTGAGTATAAACATATATTTAAATTCTATTTAAATGGCAATTTATCATATAAGCTAAACAAATTAAAATGAATGTGTTGAATAATGACGATTACATTCATAAATACTTTGCAATTATATATTCTTTCATGCCTTCGAATTTCTTTTTGAGGTAGTTCCATGCAATCATTAAGGTATCCGACTACGTTCGGAACCGTGACTTTAAAAAAGACCATAAATGGATAATTTTCATGATATTTAGTGTCACTTAGATTAGAATACACGTATAAAATTGTTTTGAGGGCATTTTAACAAAAAGAAATTATTTA